>MDKI01213553.1:0-31895 GCA_005239505.1 Nicotiana paniculata
ATTTTTAATGCAAAATTAAATACCAAAGGGGTAAAATAAAAACCCGAACGTAAAGCATGCAAATACTTAAGAGTAAAATAAAAACTCGAAAAAACACAAGTCATGCTAAGAAATGTAACAATTAATATTATATAATGGTAAAAACTAAGTATTAACTTAGTTTAAACAAAATTTGTTTATACAAAGTTTCCCCTAAGTTGTCATTGGGACTTACTAAACCAAACTTCACCCCCAAATGGGATCGGGGGTAACCACCAATTGTTCCAAAAAAAAAAAAGAGAGGGGTTGATAAACTTTCACTAGGCACTGGGAGGCTTATCTTCACCAGCAAGAGGAGCAGCTTGAGATGGCGAGGCTTGGGAAAAAAAATTCATCAGGCATGATCTCATCACCCATTGGAACATCAACTTCAGGTGATGAAATTTTTTGACTTTGCCGAGACTTTTCAATCGTCTCCTTAGTTTTGGAAATTTCAGCTTCTAAGTCAAAATTTTCTTGGCCTATTTCCGTCAATGTGTCAAGCCGGGCATTCAAATAAGCCCAACTCACATCAACATCTGCCTTATCCTCAAGAGCCTCGTAATCTTTCTCCCATTGTTCAATATCGACTCTCAGCTCATCTCTTTTAACCACGATAACATCATAAGAAGCCTGCAAAGGGGCAAAAGATCTTTCCAGAAACTGAATCTTGTTTGAAGATTCACAGAGGTCCTCTTGAGTTTGAGTAGGTGATTGCACAAGTTCACCAGCATAAGCCTCCTTCTGGTCCAACAAAGCCTTCAAGCTTCTTATCTCTTCAGTAGCATGGGAAAGATGCTCCGCAAACGAAGACTCCATGATGTTTTTATCCTTGCCTGCTTGACTTGATGAAGCCTTCTCGATGGCCAATTCCGCTGCAATTACTCTAACTTGCTGCTCGAAGGTGCACTTTTCCTCTTCTACTGCTTCCATATCAAGTTGAAGGCTCTCAAATTGTTCCTTCCAGTTATCAGCCTCGGTATGGTAGTCATTCATAACTGCTCCATATGTACGATCTTTTTCATCAACTCTGTACCAATGAGATTGATCTACACAAAAAAAGGAAAATTAGATACGTCAAAGGCTAGTGTTACGAAAAAATAACAGAAAGGTTACCTTCAAAGATGAGTGTACAATCTCATTCATCCACGTTAAGGAGCTATGACTTCAACCGGGACAATCAAAGGCTTCAACCACACATCCGCCTGGCATGATTTCTTTAAGAGGCTACCTTCCGCAGGAACTCAATCATAATTCGCTTCATCTCCCCATTGCTAGAAGACCCTACTTCAATAATAGAAGGCACGATAGTAGGGGTAGATGAAGGAGCCAACGGTAGCACAGACGGGGAAGCAGAAATATCAAGAGGCACGGCGGACTGAAGTTCCACTGGAGCAGAAGGAGGAAAGATGGCAAGAGGCATCTCCTCTAAAATTGAGCCAAAACCTTGATGTAACAATTGCTCAACTGAATCAGTGGCTGCAGAAGGAGTTTCCTCCTCAGAATATGCAGGGGTACAATCATCAGGCTCAGACACGGATGATGGACCAGTAAGGGGAGAAGATTCGTCATCAGACATGACTCTTCTTCTTGCTCGTTGCCTATGAACCAACGAGCCTTCCTCCTGCTCCTCCTCATCTTCTAAGGTTTGAGTCCTATCCACTTTACTTTTTGACGAAGAAGAATTTAAGATTATTTCTTGAGCCTTGGCCAAAGAGAGCTTCGAAGCAGTTATAGCAGCAGCGGTGACACCACGAGTGGGAAACCCTAACAAACAAAAGGGATTAGAGAAGTCCAAAAAAGAGAGAAAAGGGAAACGTAAAAAAAACCCTACTATGGGTTTTTACTTTCCAACCAAACCTTGCAGAAAGGTATTTCGAAGAACATTCTTCCGTTGGAGCAATCAACAACAATTTTTCTACCCAACCACGGAAATCGGAAATCTCCTTGACGGTTCCCATGGTTGCTGAAAAAAGACAAAAACAATCATGGTACTGAACATCTATCAAGAATACTCAAATAAGTGAGTAAACAAAAACTTACGTGCAAAGATCCACTTCTCAGGGAAGGGTAAATTTTCATCACCTACTAATCCACCTATAGTGGCAACAACAAACCTGGTATACCAACCTCTATCTTTATCATCATCAGGATTGACTAAAACTCTCTTACTCCTAGCCACAAGAGTAAAGATTTCTTGGTGGAATAACTTGGGAGATTAGAGGTGAATAAGATGATAAAAGGCAAAAGGAAGTGAAGCTAAGTTATCCAAATATCTGAGGCATGCCACTGCCCTCCAGACGATAGGACCGATTTGTCCCAAACACACGTTAAAAAATCAACAAAACTCTATAATGACAGGGTCGATGGAAGGCCTGAAATCCAAAGTAAAAGGGTAGGTATATAAAAAAGAATAGCCTACTTTGTAAGAAGTTATCCTTTGATTTTCATTGGGGACCAAGACCGTGAAATCAAATTTCCAATAACAGTCTCTGCGCACAAGAGAAATCAAACCCTCAGTAATTTGAGTAGGGTAAAGATTAGCATGATCATGAGACGTCATGGAAGAAAGCTGTTTTCTTATGGCTTCACTGTCATTCACAAAAGAAAATTCAGCGGGTACAATCTCATCTACCTTTGGTTCGCGAAGTGGTTCACTGGACTCTCTACTCTTCGAAGAAGATCTAGAAGCTCTAGCCCTAGAAGAAGATGGAGTAACAATAACATTAGAAGTTGGTGGGGGAATAATGTTACGTTGAGAAGAAGAAGACCCTCTAGAAGGTGTTGAGCCCAAAATCCTTAATCTACCACCCCTCCTACTCCGGATCGGAGCATAGGAAGGAGGTAGTTCATCGACTATTATTACTTTTTTGGGGTCTTGGTTTAGAGAAGACATATTTGCATGAAAGAATAGCTTGTAAGCAGCAAAATAAAGTTAGAAGCTTTTCGTAGAAGCAAAGTCAAAGAGGGGTATTTTATACATGAAGACAACTGTCAAAAAATGGAAAGATACTGATGTAAAAGTCATTATTAAAACTGTCGCTTTGTGACTGATGCAACCGCAAAAAGCCCTAAAGTGCACTGACGAATTGCAGAACCAATCCGGAATCACCACGTGGCACAGGAATTTAGTAGAAGTGACAAGCGAAACATACGTTCATAGACAGATGCAATGACATGAGTAGAACGTCGGCAAAAAATTTCTCGCCATAAATGTGTATCCACTTACCAAATATTCAATTGATAAATAAATGGTAAGTGGGGGGACTATATGTATTGGTAAAAAATAGACATTACACGTGTAATATCTTGGATGACAAAGCAGTATACGTGGAACAATGGAAGGGCGACAACTGGATGAAAGCTTGGAAAGAGGTACGGAGCAAAGAGATACGGGGTAAACACCCACGAGATAATTAGAAGCGGAAGCTCTAGTCTAATCGAGAAGTTGAAGAGACACGGTCACAATGAACTAGGGCAGATTCATAGATCTTCAATCAATGAGCTAAACGTTACAGAATCTTCACGCAATAGTTACGATTACCTATTGTAATATTATTAATGATAAAATATTCATTAATGCTCAATCATTAAGAAGAGTAGACGTTATATTAAGAAATTCCCTATAAAAGGGCGTAAAATCTCACTTGTATGGACACGTTCGAACCACTACCGAAAAATACTTACTTTTATGCTATCTTATTGCTTTCTTATTTACAAGTCTAAATCCTATTATTAGCTAATCTCTTTGGTTATCAGAAGCTCGAGTACTTCTTAAAATAGCTTTGACTAAGAATCCAATTCTTTGGTTAAACACACCTCTCGTATCTGACGATCCTCAGCAACTCTCGATAGCTCTAGACGATCATGAAAATACTGATACCAATCATGCTTCTTAATGAGGGTGCCCGAAATCAACACTGGAGCTGACGAGGTCAACTGTGAAGTCCTTAGTGACAGCTGAAGGCTGAATGACGAGATATCACGAGGAGCATCGTATGGATCAGGGTAGTCACCCGGCTGACTCTAATTTCCTCCACGGGTGCCTCAACGCCCCTTTACTGGGGACCCCGTCCTCGATGACCACCATGACCACGCGGACCACCCCTTTCTCTCTGGACACGCCTATCACGTCTACCATGTTCTAGGGCCATGTGTGGCCCATGATGGTACTCCTCAGGAAACACTTAAGCAGCCTTGTAACCTAAGCGTGTATCCAGTAGGGGGCACGTCTCTATATGTCAGCAGCAAGATCAATAATCCGACAACCAAGCCCGTGCACAACTGCTGCTCCGTCACCTGTATGTTGTAGCATCTCTAGTCCCAACTGGCAGAACTGGTGTAAGCAAATAGCCTGCATAACATATAAAATATTAATTAAGGAAGGATGTTAAAGTAATGTAACATTATAAGTAAGTATAACAAATAACATACCACTGCCTCATGCCTCCCGGCGTATGGAACGTTCCGACCACCAGCGCGATAAACGGAATTCTCGATGAGAAGGCGAGTAACACTATGATACCAACCCGTGTACTCGTTCTCCCCGTCCAAACGGTCATGTGGAGGGTATGGCGGAATCAGGCCATACCTCTGGTCCTAATCCTCTATCCCGACCTCTAGCCAGGCCAAGTATGTCTGGTCGACCTTGCAACGATCATCGCACCGGTAATATGTAGAATGCTAAGTGTGCAGAATAGTATAAGTCGGCGTCGACCAAACTGTCGAAAGACTCACTCTGTGGAATGATGCTCGACTATATCGAGGCATATAAGTGGAACCGAAGACATCCACATAGCTTGACCGCGGGAGCAATAATTTGGCAATCCAGCTATGAGCACGTCGTTGTATGGCCTCTTGTGAACTATTTATTGAACACAAGAATCGTGAGTAAACGCAAGACATATCAAGTCATGCCAAGTAAGCTTAAGAATATATGTACCTGAGCGTCTTCAAGTAAATCTAAGAGATCCCTGTAATAAGGGAGATGATGTCGAGCCTCGCCCTCACGGGCGTGGCCTCACCTATTTACCTATCTCCTAGCTAGTGGGAGAAACGGTGGAGGTGGTGCATTTGGAGCTATCGGTGGGAGAGGTGGCTGCAACTGCAGGAACCACTCCCAGTTACAAACCTAGTATTGATTGCAGACGTAAAATTTAAATCATTTTTTATAATCTCTGTTATAATCATGAAAAGAATTAACTATGTTATCACCTGCAATAGCAGTATAAAACCGAAAACGTCTCTCCGTGGTGTCCATGGACGACCAACACAACTACCTATAAAGGTAACTAGAATAGCTCCACCCCAGTTGTAACCAGGTAACTCATCTAGCCGCTCCAGATGATGTAGAAATTTCAAGCTAGCTAGGTTTCCCAAGTGTTCGTAAATATAATACCACCAAACATCATCATCAGCAACAACCTTGTTTGCCGATCTATATCCTCTGCCGATGAGTCGGTGATCTCCGCATGCTATGCCACCAGATGCTGGCTAACAGGCGTCAACTGCAATCGACTGGCACCACTCAAAGTAGTCAACTTTGCTGGCTAGAAACCGGTAAGCCTCTTCAGCATATGTAGGTAGTCCTCTCCCGAATAGTCCCTAAGAGCATGCCGATAAGCTGCAAGCATATCATCAACGGGTAATCCGAATAGAACCTCCACACCCTCTAGCATGATGGTAGCCTCGCCGATAGGTATATGAAATGTGTGCATCTCCGGTCGCCACCGCTCTATCATAGCCGTTCTGAGGGCCCAGTCAAATTGCAACCGTCCGGTCTCTATAATCCAATAAAATCCCATCTACTGAAGGCGTCTAACTATACAGGAATGACGTGGGTGGTCCCTAGTGAACTCTCAAAGATCGTCTATATGTCTGGGTGGAAGATCTGGGACAGATACTATCCATCCCGGATGTGTGAAGACCTATAGTTGCCCTGGAGCAATAGTAGCTCTCGAACAGCAGGTCCATGATGCATAGGGGGAAGCTCTATGACAATGTCTATAAATTGAACAATATCAATTATAGTATTTTTCTCTTTAATAGTTTAACATATTCAAATATATTGCGATATTTTTTATTTTAATATTTAATTGATACATTTTCTATATTATTACTTGGGTTGATACATTTTCTATATTATTATTATTTTATATGTTAGCTTCTTACATTTTTGACTAAAATTTGGCGGAGTTTTATTTGAGTTATCATTCTTTTCTAGATATGTTTTTGTTATAAGAGAATTAAATTATTAATTGTCATAACTAATCATGATATATCCAGATAAATATACTTAGGTTGATTTAGTTTAAAATTTTTTGGCCTAAAATTCTGCAAGATTTTGTCTGAATTGTCATTTATGTTTCAGATATTTTGGGCTTATAGGAGAATTAAATACTTAATTTTCATAACTAATCAAGATATATTTAATAATTATTCATATAAAAAATACAACATCCTTAATACTAAATAATATTCACTTTATTTCATTCGTAACGATTTGTTTGTTAACTTTTATATTTTGCCCAAAAAATTCGGCACCGTCTCTTTTGTAATGTCAACTAATTATTTTATAATTCATCTAGTATTTGATATTTATCTAGTAATACATTTAATTCATAATTGAGTACTCTACCGAGTTAGTTAATGAGGAAATGTAGTTTTTATTTTAGACTAAAGAATCCTAAAGATGGCTAAAGTCACACTACTCTAAATGGTACGTAGTTAGTTAATGAGGGCACGTAGTCAACTAGCACAAGCTAATATTTATTATCAGTTTTACCATGCTAAGGGAACTACATAACAATTAAAGGCACAACATAACACTAAAGGGCACGAAACAACAATAAAGTAACTGGTTATTGTTCGTACAACACTAAAGTCACATAACACTAATTATTTAATAAAATAAACATATATAATTTTCATAAATTTTTAGCAAATAAATAAAATAATCTGGATAGAAAACAAAAAAGATATAATTATATCACAAAATAATCACAAAAAATATACAACACAATAAAAACGATTAATTAGTACTTTATATGTATGAGTTTAACTAAAAAGTGTGTAAAGACCCGGCTGGCCGTTTTGAGAATTAGCGCCCTGTTCGGAGGCTTTAGGTCTCGATCAAAATCATATTATGTGTTATGACTTGCGCATGTGGTCGAGTTCGGTTTTCGGACGATTCAGGTTCAATTTGGAAGAAGGATTCTTGTTTTAGAAGCTTAAGCGGTAAAAGTGACCGGAGTTTTGACTTTTGTGTAGACGAATCCGAAATGACATTTTGATGATCCAATAGCTTTGTATGGTGATTTTGGACTTAGGCATGCGTCCATATTTGAATTTGGAGGTTCATAGGATATTTTGAAGCATTTCGGCGAAAATTGGAAAAATTAAAGTTTTGGAAGGTTGAGAGGTTTGACCAAGAGTTGACTTTGGTGACATCGGGGTCAGATTTTGATTATGGGAGTTGTATTAGCTCCGTTATGTCATTTGAGACTTTCATGCAAAATTTGACGTCATTCCAGGTTGATTTGATATGTTTCGGCACAATTTTACCAAGTTGGAAGATTTGAAAATTCATAAGTTTGATTTGAGGTTCGATTCATAGTTTTGACATTATTTGATGTGATTTGAGATCTCGAGTGGGTCCGTGTTATGTTATGGAACTTGTTGGCATGTTTCGACGGGGTCCCGGGGGCTTCGGGTGCGTTTCGGATGGGCTACAACCCATTTTCTCATGTTTTGGAATGCTGAAGTTCTGGTGTCTGATGTCCCTCTATGCGATCGCGTTGGTGTAGCCGCGATTGCGAAGGCTGTTCTGTAGCTAAATCTTTTCCTCTTCATGTTCGCATGACTTATACCGCGATCGCGTAGTTATGTATCGTTCTTCATCGCGTTCGCGTTCGCATAGTGTCACGACCCAAAATACTAACTCAGGTCGTGATGGCGCCCAACACCGGGGTTAGGCAAGCCCACACTTAAATTTTCAAGGATTTGTCCCATGCTTGGTTAAACATCCCAATACGTGCCAAGTTTTTAAAATTCAAACATTAATTGAAAAAGATAGCAACCATTTTTACCAAAAGAAGTCAAAAAGAGGAATGAGCCAATATATGTGTTCCAGGAACTAGTGTCACAAGTCCTACGTGCATACTAACAGAATATACAAAACATATACAATCCCACTGTCTGAAAGAAATAGACATGAAATAAGCAAAAGAGAACTCCATGGTGTTGCCGAGGATCGTCAGGAGAAGCAGCTCACCGTGAAGTCGGGTCCAACTAAGATCATAATCGAGCTCCAGTCTAATAACCAGATGCACTAGCCTCAGAACCTGTACAATTAAGTACAAAAGTGCAGCATGAGTACATAAACAAATATGTACCCAGTGAGTATCCCGCCTAACCTCGAAGAGGTAGTGACGAGAGGTCGACTTGACACTCACTAAGGTCCAACAAAATGATTAGCAAGATATAACATCAGTAACTGACATAAAAGGATGATAAAAGTAGTAAACATTAAAAATAACAGTAATTCAAATAAATACGGGAAGTAAATATACAAATTCTACCTCATTATTCTTTTCTTTCTTTAAAAATTTATCTGAACACTCAAAATCCATAACAGAATTCTTAACAATTTAATATGCGCATACAGGATAAGGACAACCATCCTGAGCCATCATAATGATCATATATGTGCACTGCCGAAGGTCGAACGGCCCGAACCATAATATATATATATCTTTCAATCTCGCCATGGCGTACGGCCCGCTCCCATGAGAGTGGGGGAAATAACACTCCGCTGGCGGAATGTAATTGCGAATGGTCACATGCACACACAATCCACACATTTATTATTTATCAATTACTTTTCGTGAAAAATTGCTTAAAATTACTTAAATTCCATGATCTCAGGAAAATAAGCCGCATGTAACATTAATTCACTAAGCATCTAATTCATTTCAAGGAAAACATAAAACATGGTGTAAGCCTAACTACCCGGACATAACAATAATAGCTGCTACGTACGGACTCTCGTCACTTTGTACGTACGTAGCGCCCACAGTTATCACATATATCATTTAAATCACCTAGGGGGACAGTTCCCCTTACAAGGTTAGAAAGGAGACTCACCTCGTGCAGAATCTACTCCCCGGACCAAGAACGCGCCCGAAACTACGAACTCTACACCCGAGGACTCGAAACTAGCCAAATGTTATACAAATACATTAATTTATGCTCAAAGTATGGAAATTTTCCTACTCCTTTAGTAAATTCACCATTCTTGAAGAAATTCTAAAATCCAACCCCGGGCCCATATGCTCGGATTCCAAAAATTCTCGAAGAAAACACTCACCCATAGCCTAAGGATCATTAATATACGATTTTTACTTGATTTCATAGCTAATTCATGGGTAAATTCTCAAATTACCGAAAGCCCTAGGTTACTACCCAATTCTTAATTTTTCACTAATTAGGTGATTAAACTCAACTAGGAATTCATGCATTGACAAGTCTTGAGGTGAAATTTACTTACCTTCTAGGGGTTGGGTCATGGAGCCTTCTTCCCAAGATCTCAAAGTGTTTAATGGATGAAAGAGTGAAGAAAACAATGAGGAATCCCGTATTTAAGAAACACACTGTCTGACAGTGTTTCCGCACCTGCAGCTCGAGGACCGCACCTGCGAGCAAAGGCTCGCACCTGGGGAAATGAGCGAGGGAGCCTGCGCCCGCACCTGCGAGAAATATCCTGCCCGCTAGGGGCCGCACCTGCGAGGCAGGGACCACAGGAGCGGTCCCGCACCTGCGATTGGGCAACCGTACCTGCGGTCAACACCAGAGCAGGTGCACCAACAGCTATTTCAGCTGGTTTTTGGCCTCGTGTGGTGCCCGGGAGGCACTGGGCCCACTCGAGCCCCCGTCCAACAAGTCCCAAATCATAATACGGACTCGTTTGAGCCTTCGGAACACCCAAAACAACGCTAAAACTCAAAATCACACCCCAAAACCCCTAGAACCAAAATTAGGAACTTTAAGTTTTCTCAACTTCGCTAACAACGCGCCGCACAGACCTATACTACTTGCAATGACACCAAATTTTGTATGCAAGTCATAAATGACATAACAAAACTATTCACGGTCTCGGAATTCCGTTCAGACCTCGATAACACAAAAACACGTCCCAAACCACAATAGGAACCTTAGGAACTTCTTATTTCAATATTGGGTGCCGAAACGCTCCCGGGTCATCAGAAACCCATTCCGAACATACGCCCAGGTCCGAAATCATCATACAAAGCTACCGGAACCGGTGAAACTCGATTCCGAGGTCGTTTACCCAAAATGTTGGCCGAAGTCAAACTTGGGATTAAAGGCCAACCTTAAGGAACCAAGTGTTTCAATATTGCTCTAAACACTTCTGAATCCCGGAACACCCGCCCCGCAAGTCATAAATCACAATAAGCCGCTATGGGGAGTTTTATTTAGGGGAACGGGGTCCGATAACACGAAACGACCCGTCGGATTATTACATTCTCCACCTCTTAAACAAACGTTCATCCTCGAATGGGTCTAGAATCATACTTCAAGTGCTAAATAAGTGTGGATATCTGCTCCGCATGTCCTCCTCGGACTCCCAGGTCGCCTCCTCAACTGGTTGGCTCTTCCACTGGACCCTTACGGCAGAAACTATCTTAGACCTCAACTGGCGGTCCTGACTATCAATAATAGAACTGGCTCCTCCTGTAGCCCAACCTCTCATCCAACTGAATAGTGCTGAAATCAACAACGTGAGAGATGTCGGCGTGGTACCTCCGGAGCATGGATACATGAAAAACTGGATGAAATCCTGATAAACTGGGAGGCAAGGCCAGCTCATAAGCAACCTCCCCAACTCGCCTCAACACCTCGAAGGGACCTATAAACCTCTAGCTCAGCTTGCCTTTCTTCCCAAACCTCATAATACCCTTTATAGGCGAGACTTTCAACAGGACCCTATCTCCCTCCATAAATGATACATCACGTTCCCTCTAATCCGCGTAACTCCTCTGTCTGGACTGTTCTGTGTGGAGCCTCTCCTGAATCAACTTCACTTTCTCCAAAGCATCCTTCACCAGGTCGGTGCCATATAACTTAGCCTCGTGAGGCTCAAACCACCCGATAGGAGAACGACATCGCTGACCATACAAAGCCTCAAATGGTGCCATCTCAATGTTGGAATGATAACTATTATTGTAAGCAAACTCGGCCAAATGCAAGAACTGGTCCCACTGACCTCCGAAGTCAATCACACATGCCCTAAGCATGTCCTCCAATATCTGAACTGTACACTCCGACTGACCATCAGTCTGAGGGTGAAATGCTGTACTGAGGTCTATTAAGGGAGGAAACATTAAGGGATGATATCTTAGCTTTTAAACAGGAGCCAAATGAACTGTTACATGAAATTTGGGAACGGTACCAGACAATGGTAAAAGAATTCCCCAACAACGATATGGCTGAAGCGATGATCCAATAAACATTGTATAGGGGTATCAACACAACTAACTAGTGTATGGTGAATTAGCTCGCTGGGGGTAATTTCATGAAAGTGTTGTATGCTGATGCTTGTGACATATTAGATAAGATGGCGGACACCTCCTCATCTTGGAAAAGTCGGGCAAACGTTCCTCAGGGTGACCCTAATGTTATCCACCTTCACAAGGAACTTCATGATCATGGACAAACTATAGCAGAGTTGACAACCACTATGAATCAGTTAGCAGGCTCAACTTCAGCAGGTTCAGGGGCCAAATCAAGTAAATGCCACGGAAGGAGTGAATGTAATGGTCAACAAGAGAAGACAACGTGGTCAACAAGTGCAAAACAATCAAGATCAATTTGAGCAAAGTGGTAGTGGTTACAATCAAGACGATTCTTATGATGATCAAAGTGAAGAGGTTTTGTATGCCAATAATTACCAAGGTCAACGGAGCAATGCTCCAAATCAACAGTGGAGATCACAAGGAAAAAATCAAAATTGGGGCAACCAGGGCCAAGGGAATTGGAATAGTGGCAACAACAATAATCCAAAAATTGGGGGAGCAACAATCAAAACTGGGGAAATCAAGGCAACTCAAGCAATTGGGGAGGAAATAGTCAAGGCAACTGGAGTGTCAACAAAAATAGAAATTGGGGAGGCAATGGAAACCAAGGGGGTTGGAACAACAATAATCAAGGAAACCAGGGGTCGAGCTTTCAAAGGCCCCCGATGTATCAACAATCCAACAACCCGCCTCCATATCCGTCACAAGGGCAAGGTTCTTCAAATAATGAAATGGGATGAATAGAAAGTATGTTCAAGCAAATGATAGCAAGAAATGCCGACTCTGATGCCCAAATATCCTACCACAATACTTCTATCCGCAACTTGGAAGTACAAATGGGTCAAATTTCTCAAGCATTGAATAATATCCCTAAGGGGGCACTACCAAGTGATACGATAGTAAACCTGAAGGGTGGGAACAATACGGGCCATGCTATGGCGGTGACCACAAGAAGCGGTAGAGGTGGTGTTGCTAGTACCTCTAATCCAAAGAAGATTGTGAGTGATGATGTATTGTTGCAAGATCAGGACAAGCCAAGCAATGACGTGCAAGAAAATGATGAGAATGTGAATGATGAGGTGACAGACATTGATGACAACGTGGAGGAGACCCAAAATGATGTGAACCCGTCTAGGGAGCATGTGATAGGCACACCGGAACCGGTAGTGCCCAAAGACAAGGATCCCTTGCTAAGGCCTCCTCCACCATATTCTCAAAGGCTCTCAAAGCAGAACAATGAGAACCAATTCAAGAAATTCATTGATATGATGAAAAGCTTTTCCATCAATGTGCCTTGGGTTGAAGCTCTAGAACAAATGTCGGGATATGCCAAGTTCATGAAGGACTTGGTAACAAAGAAGAGGTCAATGAATTATGAGAAGAATGACACATCAAGTGAGTGCCATTGTGCATTCCATGACTCCAAAGCTAGAAGATCCCGATGCATTTACAATTCCATGCACTATTGGTAGTGCCGATTTTGCCAAAGCCTTGTGTGATTTAGGAGCGAGCATTAATTTGATGCCATATTCTGTGTTCAAGACATTGGGGATTGGGAAACCAATACCTTCTTCCATGAGGTTGCAAATGGGGGATCGGACAATGAAGAGGCCATTGGGAATAATTGATGATGTGCTAGTTCAGGTCGACATGTTCATTCTTCCCGCAGACTTTATGATTCTTGACTGCGAAGTTGAGTACGAGGTGACAATCATATTGGGGAGACCTTTCCTAGAAACAGGGAAGGCCTTGGTTGATGTGGAAGCTGGGGAGCTCACCTTCTGGGTGGGCGATGAAAATGTTGTGTTCCACGTGTGCAAATCAATGAGGCCTAATAGCAACAAAGTGTGTTCCTTTGTGGATCTTGTGACTGCGGTGATTATTGATGACACGAGCGCTATGATTAATGTGGAAGACCCTTTGGAAGATGT
Source organism: Nicotiana paniculata (assembly GCA_005239505.1). Lineage (NCBI taxonomy): Eukaryota > Viridiplantae > Streptophyta > Magnoliopsida > Solanales > Solanaceae > Nicotiana > Nicotiana paniculata. Next base: position 13,544 of record MDKI01213553.1, read on the forward strand.
GTTGTTTAATTAAGATGAGGATGATAAGGAAGGCTTGGTAGAATGTGCAAATGCTTTGCAAGGAATGGGATCCTATACATATGGGCCCCGTAAACTTTCCTTGGACCTTGAGAACCGGAAGACTCCACCAAGAAAGCCCTCAATCGAGGAGCCACCAATATTGGAGTTGAATCCCTTGCCTTCAAACCTTAGGTATGATTTCTTAGGCCCTTGTTCCACATTACCTGTTATCCCTTCTTCCTGCTTGACTAATGTGCAGGTAGATTCCACCCTTGCGGTGCTTCAAAGGAGGAAAAAGGCAATAGGTTGGACTTTAGCTGATATTCGGGGTATAAGCCCCGCCTTTTGCATGCAAAATCATATTGGAGGAAGATGCCAAACCCACCGTGGAACATCAAAGGAGTTTGAATGAGTCCATGAAAGAGGTCGTCAAGAAAGAGATCATCAAGTGGCTAGATGCAGGGGTTCTGTACCCCATTTCTGAAAGTTCATGGACTTCGCCGGTACAATGTGTCCTAAAGAAGGGGGGAATGAATGTGATCACGAATGATAGAAATGAATTGATCCCCACAAGAACTGTCACCTATTGGAGGGTATGCATGGATTACAGAAAGCTGAACAAAGTGACCCGAAAAGACCATTTTCCATTGCCCTTTCTTGATCAAATGTTAGACAGACTTGGTGGACGTGCTTATTATTGCTTTTTGGATGGGTATTCTGGATATAATCAGATTCTCATTGCACCTGAAGACCAATAGAAAACCACATTTACTTGTCCGTATGGCACATTTGCATTCTCACGGATACCGTTTGGTTTGTGTAATGCACCGGCTACTTTTCAGCGGTGTATGATGGAAATATTTACGGATATGGTGGAGGACTTCCTCGAGGTGTTCATGGATGATTTCGGTGTTGTGGGGGATTCCTTTGAAGAATGATTGGACAATCTTGATAAAGTGTTGGCCCGATGTGAAGAGACCAACTTAGTGCTTAATTGGGAGAAGTGCCACTTTATCATCGAGGAGGACATTGTCCTCGGCCATAAGATCTCCAAGAATGGTATTGAATTGAACAAAGAAAAAATTGAAGTGATATCAAAACTCCCTCCTCCTACTTCTGTCAAGGGGGTGAGGAGCTTTCTTGGTCACGCGGGGTTTTACCGAAGGTTCATCAAGGATTTCTCAAAAGTGGTGAACCCCTTGTGCAAGTTATTGGAAAAAGATGCCAAGTTTGTGTTCAATGATTATTGCATGAAAGCTTTTGAGCTTCTAAGTATAGTTTGACTACCACTCCCATCATTACTGCACCCAATTGGAGCTTACTATTTGAGCTCATGTGCGATGCTAGCGATGTTGCGGTAGGAGCGGTTTTGGGGCAAAGAATCAACAAGATATTTCATACGGTTTATTATGCAAGAAAAACAATAAACAACGCCCAAGTAAACTATACGGTGACCGAGAAAGAGTTATTAGCCATTATCTTCGCCATGGAAAAGTTTTGGCCGTACGTCACGGGTACCAAAGTGATTGTGCAGACCGATCACGCGGCACTTTGTTACTTGATGACCAAAAAGGACTCTAAGGCTAGGTTGATGAGATTGGTTCTTCTTCTACAAGAGTTTGACCTTGAAATCATAGACCGGAAAGGGAGTGAGAATCAAGTGGCGGACCACTTGTTCCGCTTAGAAGAGGAGGGGAGGGCCCATGATGGCCTCGAGATTAATGAGTCATTTCCGGATGAACAACTCCTCACTGTGTCTTTGAATGGGATGCCTTAGTTCGCCGATGTGGCTAACTTTCTTGTGACCGGCATTATCCCATGTGAGCTCTCTTCTAACCAAAGGAATAAGATCAAACGGTACTACTTGGATTATTATTGGGACGAGCCATATCTTTTCAAGATTTTCAATGATGGAGTTATCCGGAGATGTGTTCTGGACGTAGAGCAATTAAGTATCCTTGAAGCTTGCCATTCCTCACCCTATGATGGTCATCATGGTGGGGCGAGAACTTCTACAAAGGTCCTAAGTTGTGGATTCTATTGGCCTACCTTGTACAAAGACGCTAGCAAGCTTGTTAGGCGTTGTGATGAGTGACAAAGATCCGGCGGAATTTCCAAGAAGAATGAAATGCCCCTCACCACCATTCTTGAGATTGATATTTTCGATGTGTGGGGCATCGATTTTATGGGGCCATTTGTGAGTTCATGTGGAAACACTTATATTTTGGTTGTTGTTTATTATGTTTCCAAATGGGTTGAAGTTATGGCTTTTCCCAACAATGAGTCATGAAGTGTAGTGTATTTCTTGAAGAAAAATATTTTCACAAGGTTCGGCACCCCAAGAGCTATCATTAGTGATGGGGGTTCTCATTTTTGCAACAAAGCCTTTGACACTTTACTTTCCAAGTATGGTGTCAATCACAAGGTGTCAAATCCCTATCACCCCTAGGCAAGTGCACAGATTGAGGTCTCCAACAGGGAGATAAAGAGCATATTATCCAAGACTGTCAATGCAAACCGGACTGATAAGTCAAGGAAACTTGATGATGCTTTATGGGCCTATAGAATATAACACAAGGCTCCAATTGATATGTCTTCGTACCGGTTGGTATTTGGGAAAGCATGTCATATTCCGGTTGAATTAGAACACAAGGCCATGTGGGAGTTGAAGAAATTGAACCTTGAATGGGATGTAGCTGCCAATCTCCGGGTAGAGCAACTAAATGAACTTGATGATTTACGGTTCCATGCTTATTCCAACTTGTCCTTGTATAAGGACAAGACGAAGTACTTACATGACAAGTATATCCGAAACAAAGAATTCAAGGAAGGTGACTTGGTTCTTCTATTCAACTCTCGGTTATGGATGTTTCCAGGAAAGCTCAAGTCAAAGTGGAGTGGCCCGTTTGAAGTGGTGCATGTAACCCCGTTTGGTGCTCTAGATTTGAAAAACAAAAATGGCGATATCTTTAGAGTCAATGGACACCGAGTGAAGCACTACCTTGGCAAGATTGATGATAGCCACGTTGTGGCCTTGATCCATTTCAACTGATGATGGTAACATGCATCGTGCCGCGATGTTAAATCAGGCGCTTCTTGGGAGGCAACCCATGTGTTTTTCTTTCTTTTGATTTTCTTCTTAGATTAGGCATTGTTATGAACTAACTGGTTGTGAAGTGTATGTAGGAATTGGTTGTGCAGTGCAGGATATTGACAAGGAAGAAATGTGGCTAAGTGACAAAAATTCACGGACCGCGCCTAAATTTCGCGGACCGTATGAGCACTTCGCGGCCGCACATTTTTGTGCACGGACGCATAGTTGAAACAAGCAATGCCAACTCTATGAAGTTGGATTGTCAAAAATCTTTCAGAGTTCACGACCGCGTTCAAATTTTTGCGGACATCGGTGATTTCGCGGTTGCGACCAATATTCCGTGAACCGTGCCCATGTGCTTGAAGCAGATCTATATTAGGTAACAAAGCGCGGACCACGACAAAATTTTAGGCCACGCTCAGGTAAGGCGGCGGGTTCCCCTGTTGCTAAGTATAAATAGGGGTTACTGAATCATTTTACACTTTACGAACCTCAACTTTTCACCGCACTTAAAAGTCTGTGCATCTCTCCTTACTCTCAATTTCATCTCATTCACATCAAGAGTAGATTTCCTACAAAATTCTACAACTGGTATGTTCAATACAATGATTTGATTTTATCCTTTTCTTTTCTTCTCTCTTTGTTTTAAATTTTCTTTTTAGTTAGGGTTATATGCATTCCATAATGTCAAATTAATACTTAATTGTTGCTCAAATGCATGTGGGTAGTGTTTGTATGCCTAATGGGGGCTGGGGTTAGTAGCTTTACATGATCAATTTCTACAATTCTTAGGTAACTAGTGAAAACCCTAGATTTAAATGTTCGTCAGTACCAGTCTCATTTGAATTTTGTGGCCGCGATCAATTTTCCGCGGTCCGCGATAGGGTATGCGGTCACGTTCATTTTTTTTGCGGTTTGCGATACCCTGTACCTTAGTTATTGAGTGTTGATAAGAGTTTGCGGCCGCGGTTACTTTTACGCGGTCCGCAATTGGTCCTTCGCGGCCGCATACAAGTTTTCGCGGTCTGTACTTTTGAACTTCAGAGAGTCTACTAATTGCTTTCAAGGCCGCATTTATTTTTTTGCGATCCGCGATTGGTCATTTGCGGCCGCGTCTAATTTTTTGCGGCCCGCGTTTGTTCAAGATCAGAGAGTCAGTATTATGAACCTGACCTCTTCGCGGCCACGTTCACTTTTACGCTGACAGTGATGGGCATTTCACAGCCGCATTCACTTTTATGCGGTCTGCGGTGTCCTGTTATGAGAAACACTATTGTTCATTTCATCTGTACTGCTTTAAGGCATGATTGAACCCCAATTATAATTGTCTTTCACTACTTGTGTGTTGCAGAAAATGGTGCGATCTCATGGTGGGTTAGACAAATCAGAAGGAAAGCAGGCTTTGCCCCTTAGAAGCTCAAAGAATTATAAGCAAAAAGGCGACCCTCACTAGACCTCCTGCCGAACAGACATAAGTGAATATCTCCAATCCCGGGAGACTTCTGAGGGAGAATCTGTACAACAACAACAACCGAAGTCTCAATCAAAACCTTTCAGATTGTTCAATGAACCTACCTCCTCTTCTGGGTCGTCTTATGGCTCAAAGGGAGGTAGTGAGGCTTCGGCACCATCTTCCCTACCTGCTGCAACTCCGACCTAACAGCTGCCTTAATTAATATTAATGATGACGACGAGGTACCAGATGATGGGAGATGGGGTGATACTAATGTGGGTGGACTTGATAGATCAAGAAAGCCCGAGGAATGGGTTGATAGGTTCGTGAGTGAGAAGGCCTACTTGAAATGCCGGGAATGGTGGCCCCAAAGGTCGCTCACCCTTGAGTGACAGTTCATAGAAAGATATCTCCTTCCTCACAATCCAAATGTCAAGAGACAGTTTGAGGAGAGAAAATGATGGAAATACTTCACCAGCAAGATTGTGGATGCCAATGAGTACCTTGTCAAGGAGTTCTATGCAAATGTTGCCCACATCAAAAAGGGCACCACTGTGACAAAGGTACGGAACCTGAAGATACGGTTTGATGGAAACACTTTGAACAAATATGTCAGTTTTGAGGACCTGGAAGCAGTGCAATATTTGGAGAAAATGGCCCTAGATGAAGCAGCTCGTCCTTGGCTAGCGGAAGTAATAGCCATCCCAGGGACAACACCATCCTGGCTCACATCTGGAGTCCCAATAGCCAGAAACACCCTCAGCTTTGAAGCCAAAGGGTGGTGCACATTTGTATGTAGCCGGTTTGACGCCTGCCAGTATGATACTGTCCTCCCACTCTCCCGGGAAATTCTGGTAGCATCCATCATGGCGGGGTATCTAATCATTGTGGGGAACCTCATGTCCTACCACATCTCCAAAGCAACCGGAAAAGAAGAAAGGTCCTACCCCTACCAACTTCATCACTATGTATCTCGAGGACCAAGGGGTAGAGGGAAGGCACTATGATATGAAGGTGAAGCCGAAGAAACCTTTCTCGTGATATAGCCTTCAAGGAGCGGACAACCCAAAAGCCAAGGGAAAAACCACTACCTCCACTAGCCAGTATGAATAGCCAAGGGTAGTGGCCACCGGGTCAGAGCCTTCCAAAGTCGAGGGATCTTCAGATTCCATGCCTCATCCTTCATCCGGGGCATCCATCACTATGCCCTCATCTTCTACTTACCCTCAGACTGCATTACGAGTTTCTCAGACCTTATCCAGCATCAACAACCGGATGCAGGCAGCTAAATCAAAGTTGTCTGTCTTATCTAGTGCAGTAGCAGCACAGTCAGCCTCAGCACAACTTCAGGTACCTCCATCAGTGGAGGATTCATTGAAGGAGATTCTGGACAACCATAAGAAGCTCCTGGAACCCCAAAAGAAGATCCTGGAGACTTTGGATGCTCATGGCAAGGTGATCAAGGATCTGGGCAAGCAGGTAAAGAAGATGAGAAAGACTCAGGCCTCAAAGGAGTCAGTGGAGAAGTTGAAGAGGGAGGTAGATAAGTTCACTTATGCTGGAGATATCCCACTGGACTTGCTTATGGAGGAGATTGCCCTAGCAGCATAGGCAGCAGAGCATGAGGCATCAGATGCAGCACTTGGCTAGTCTGAGGAGCCGACTGCCACTTCACATATTACTGAGGAGATGATCCAGATGCTCCGTAACCCCGTGGTCCCCCAGTTCGAGGATGTGGAGATCCAGTTAGAGGACCCGGAGGGAGCTGAGGATCATATGCAGTCCGAGGACCCCATTCATGTGCCTGACCCCATGCAGATAGAGATCACATAGGGAGTTTTCTTTACTCTCTAAACCTTCCCTGATCTTATTTTGATATTAGCATTGAGGACAATGCTATCTTTTATTTCGGGGGGGGGGAGGGTGGTCATTTTGATTTGACTATGATTTGATGAAATTGGTATGTAATGACTATGATACTATTTTCCTTTATCTTTATTTATCGTTATTTTCACGTTCGTTATTTTTCACTTTTGGTATGTATATAACTTTACCGATGTATATATTTATTTCCATTTTGTATATACTCCATTATTATACATATTCATTTTACTTTTCGTAGTTTACTTCATAACTTCTTTTGTATTTTTCCTTAATAACTTAGCTTCTTATTTCAATTAGTGGCTTCTTTTTATATTGCATGATCAATAAGCCTTTGGTTTTCTTAATGTCACGATTCTTTCCAAAGGTGGATATTGTGTGAAGTGGGTTGCTCTTCCCAACGATGGATGGTGTGACAAGCTTCTTAAGGGATTGAGTCCGTTTTCTTTTTTCTTTGATATGTAGTAGTAATGAATAAAAGTGTCTCAAGCAGGTTTCACTTCGTACTAACACATTACCTTCGACCTCATGGTTGGAGACAAGTTGATTGACAAATAATAGCTCTATTTGTGACCTTTAGACTCTTGAGTTGACTAAAACAATCATCGAGTGGTTTCTTGAGCCATTTGTGATTTTCAATCTTAGCTAGGGTTGTTGTGGGACCTCAATCTATTCTCTTTAAAAAATCTAGTATCTTGAGAGGTGAGGTATTGAATTGCAAGTCCAAGTTTCGTGCCAATAAGTCTAGAACTTGCCCTGAATGTTTGTCTAGGCGAAATTTTAAGTGTAGCTCGACTTGAGAAGTGATTGCAGGCTCTCCTTGATCCAATTTGAACTTTGAAATCTTTCGTAGCCTACCAATATGATATCCTTATTCAACCCCTTTGAGCTTAATCCTTTTTCATTCAATATCCACATTACAAGCCTTTATCTGTTTTATAATGACCCTCTCTTGGCACCCAATCTTTCCTTAGCATTCATGATGAACAATCGAAAAAAACGTAAGTTTGGGGGAGAGACGAGAAATCTCAAAGTAATAAAAGGTTCAAGGAAGAAAAATAGTTGATGAAAAGGAAAGGCAAAGAAAAGGAAGAAAAGTCAAAAAGACATATGTCAAAAAGAAAGTGAAGGTTGAAGGGATTCAGAGAACGTAATGAGGAAAGGCATGGAATGATGAGAAAAGGAGAAAAATAATTGTCATGAATGAGAAAGCGTGACAGTGTATCTCTCTAGTTCCCCTAAGGAAGAAGAAAATGACTCAAAAAGAGTCAAGAAAGTATGAGCCAAATTGAGAAAATGGAGTGCTTAAGGAAAGATGAAACCATCATAGTCCGATAAGTCCTACCTTGATCCAAAAGCCTTCATAACATCCCCACTAAATCCCTATATGATTTTGAGTTGAGTGAGCTTACATTAGTGGTGATTTACATAAGGTTCAAGCTTATGGTACTTAAAGCCAGACTTGTGGCATTCTTTTGGGAGTGATGAATGCACTTCTTCACAATCCTTGTTTTGAGTGTTACATTCTAAAAAGTGAGATTTGCTCATGAAGAGGAGGAGGAGTTTGGGATCCACAATGACCTATGTGAGAGAGCGAGCTTCCTTGATGAATTGATTTAACTCTTTATGCTCTAGTGTCACATCAGAATTATGGTACTCAAAAGGTCATAACATAATATTGTTGATAATTCATTTGTGTTGAGGGTAATTGTTAGTCCCAATTGATGCTTGATGGAGTCACCTTAGGCCAGCTGAAATATCCTTTTATTGTGGAGGTGAGAATTACCTTATTTGCTTTAGGACAAACAAAAGCTTAAGTTTAGGGGAGTTGATAAGTAGGGATTCTTACCTATTAATTTCTCTCTTGTACTTATGTTTAGGGCCAAAAATGCGTGAAGGTATTCCTGGAAACTAATGTAATATGCTTGCTTGCAGGGATTGTTCAAAATGAGCCAAATAAGACATAATCAACTCATAAAGAAGTCAAAACTTGAACAAAAACCAAGACTAGCGAATTGATGTGGAACGCGGACAGTGGCAGAAAAGTGCGGCGGCGAAAGTACCAATGCGGTCGCGAACACTATTTTGAGGTCAACGAATTGAAGAATCAGAGATATGGAATTTTGGGATATAACATGAACGCGAACCATGACAGAAAGACGTGGCCGCGAAAGTAATTGTGCGGCCGCGATTGGAATTTCGCGGACCGTGGTTGCTAAGGTTTAGAGAGTTCACAAGTGAAGCAAAAATGAGAAGGGTGGTCCGTGTCAAAGTCACGTAGCCCAAAAATCTCTCACGCGGACACGATGGAAATTACGCGATCCACGAAACAATGTTCAATCTAGACCCAGATGTGAAGAAACACGGACCACGGTCAGAATTATGCGTTCGCAAAAGCAAGAGTGCGGCCGCGATCAGAATTACGCGGCCGCGAAACCTCTGCAGGGGTATTTTTGTCCGAAAATTTTAGCTTAGTATAAATAGATCTTTTTGTCATTTTTAGGTTATGTTATGTTTTGCTGAGCACGTGAGACGACTAGGTTTTCCTTTTTGGTCAATTTTGTACAAGATTTACCTTATAACATTAGATTTCATCTTTTAATTTAGTATTATGGATTTTATCTTCTCTTTATCTTTGAATTCTGCTATTTCTATGAGTAGCTAGACCCATATCTAGGGTTGTGACCCAAACTTAGTGTGATTATTTAATGTGTAATTGAATTTTATGCCTTGAATGTTTATGGGCTAGTTATATTTAGCCTAGTTCTTGCTAGAATTGTAGAATTAGTGGTTGCAAACACTGATTTATACCTTTATGACTTAGTCTCTTCTTGAGAAAGAAAGAATAAGTCTAGGAAAACTAGGCTAACAAGGAATTGGGATGAACTCAAGAAATTGATAGCCCCAATTAAAGGGTTAAACCTAGAGATATTAATACCCGACTTGAGCTAATATCACTTGTATTACATGAATACCCATTTGGACTTGAGAACGCCAAATTCGCAAAATCACTCAAACTACCGTGAGGTATAGAGTTAGTACTTGAGTGTGATGGCTATATTACGACCCCAATCAAATCAAGCTTGCCCTAGATTCTTGATACCCGTTAGATACCCACCTAGGTAGAAGTCACTACCCTAGTCCTTTTAAGCACTTGAAAAACAACATCAAAAATATTGTACTTAGCTTTAATCTTTGCATACAATAGAATAGAATTAGAAGTAGAATCAACACCAACATGTGTGGAAGTGCAATTAGGAACAAAACACGCATATTTAGATAGATACCTGATTCCAAATCAATTAACTCCCTGTGGAAACCGGTCCCGACCTTGTTGGGTAAAACTGCATCGACCATCCTCACTACTCAATAGTAGTGCAGGTTCGGAACCGATAACTTGTGATTACCGGGTTTTGGGAATTGAGTATATTCAGTTTTGTTGGTTTTACTTGTACATGCCGATTGGCATTTTCCGTTATATAGTTACATGTTGAAGTTTAATTGTTAAATTCTGCTTTTATTTCAATTATTTCACAATTGCTAGGCTTACCTAGTCGTAGAGACTAGGTGCCTTCACGACATATTACGGAGGGAGATTTGGGTCGTGACATTTATGTTCATTAGATATGAAATTGTTTTGTCTTGTTAAATCTCTCATTTACTAGTGTCACCTTTAAGTGTCTTATAATAGCTTCATGTTCCACCCTTATTGCTGATTAAACTTTTATGTGCCTTGACTGAAGTTGTTGCCTCTTCCGTTGCCATGTTATCCTACCCTAATTGCTTATCCTTAATTGAAGTTATTATTATCTTTTTCGTAATTACTTTTCCTTAATTAAATTTGTTGTATCTCTTTCATAATTGCTCAACCTAAAATGAAGTATTGTTATCCCTTAGCATTGTTGACTTATCCTAATTTAGAATTATTGATTCATGTTATCCCTCTTATCATCGAATTGTACTTTTTCGGTATCAATGCTACTCATTATCTCCTCCCTTTTGATCTAGTATCGCTGAGACTATTACTCCTTGTTGTGTCTTTCTTTCTGAGCTCGTTCTTCCATCTCTTTCTGTTCTGAAGTTCCTGAGTTGATTTACTTTTTGTATTCTCATGTTATTGTCGTTGTTGATATTGTGTTCAGTGTCATTGAGCTGAGGTCTATGTGTGGTCGTGATATTGAAAATGTTTTAAGGAAATGTTATGGCATGTGGGCACATATTGAGTAAATTAATTTGAGTTGTTATGTTTTGGCCCACGTGTTGTTGTTGCACGAAATTTCTATTGTGTGGTTGTTATTGTGTTTGCACGAGGTTTCTGACGTGCGGTTGTTATTGCGTTTGAACGAGGTTTTTATCATGCGGTTGTTATTGTGTTGCATGAGGTTTCTGCCGTGTTGTTGTTATTATTGATACACATCCAGTGGTATAAGGTCTAGGTGTTGAAACACATGTGGTGAGATAAGGTGGACTTGAAACGCGTGGCTAGTAGAGGAACTATTAGAAGCCATGCAGTGTGATAAGATGAGCTAAAATGTGGGATGCTATTTCAGGAAAAAAAGATTTTCAAAACTAAATATAAAGGCTCCTGCGGTGATATAAGGAAAGTTGTGATTCACTTTATGATTTGAGACTAGAGGTGGTACCTCGGTAGGGCTCTTGTTATCATTTTCCTTTTCCGTGCACTTGTCTTTGATTGTTGTTTTCCTTGGCATACTATTAATTGTTTCCCTCCATGTTGCACTATTTGCTCAGTTCTATGTAATAATCTTGTTGTGCTAGTCGCTGCTCCAAACTTCATTGCTGCCTTTATTATATTGTACATTTTGTGGTGATCGTTTATTATGTGCCATTCATTGTCTCTACTATTATTTGTTGACTTTAATTGTGGTAGAACACTTTCACAAGCATACACGTAGTTAAATCACCCATATCGATTGTAAAAGATGAATCTTGACGTCACAGACCATTATACATACTAGTCTCCTTGCCTTCTATGTGAGGGATGTTTTATTGGCACGTGAGTCGTCCGTGCAGTTATGAGTTGTAATGTGGGCACAAGATTCCAAGGGATTAGGGTTCACGAATTAAGACCCGTGATTTGTGATTTTTAGGTTTGTCACCTCGTGGAAATCCTTGGATAAAACTGGTGTGGAAGCGGTTGTTCGTACTAGTTATCATTTGTCTTCTTTTCTTCGATTACACCGGATTTGTATTGTGCTCGGCTTACTCTACATTGTTATTACCTGTTGTGTCTCATTTCTATCTATTGCTTTTAGTCTCTTTTATAAATGTTGTATTATTATTATCATCATACCTAGCCTTATACCAATATTGCTCCCCGCTAGTTCTACACGTATACTTGTTCATATTATTTAGTGCAGCGGGTGTCTTGCATGTCACTCATCACTACTTTAGTAAGATTAGTCTTGATACTTACTGGGTACCGCTGTGGTGTATTCATACTAAGCTTCTACACATTTTTGTGCAGATCTCAGGTGCCTCAGCTATTGTTGATTAATAGCTAGCTGGTCGAGCATTGTTGTGGAGATTCAAAGTAAACCTGTTGCCGCATTCGCAGGACTTAGAGTCACCTTCTGATATTGTACTTGTACCATTTTATTTCCATTTCGAATAGTTGTATTTTTTGGTTCTTCTAGTAAACCCATTAGAGCTTATGACTTGTGCTACCAGTTTTGGGATTGAAGTTGTGTATAAAGATTTCTATTTTAAATTTATCAGTTGATGGTTAAATTTTTCTGTTAATTCAATAAGTGTTAGGCTTACCTAGTCTTAGAGACTAGGTGCCGTCATGATATCCTATAGAGGAAAATTGGGGTCGTGACAAGTTGGTATCGGAGAATTAGGTTCCTAGGTGCTACGAGTCATAAGCGAGTTTAGTAGAGTCTTGCGGATCGGTACGGAGACATCTGTACTTATCTTCGAGAGGCTATAGAACTATTATGACAATTTCACTTGTTTTATTCCTATCGTGCGAGTTTGTTGATCTCGGAGTTTGAACCTTTGTCATTCTATTCTCTCACAAACGGTGAGGACACGAGTTGCAGATACCGCGCTGCACCAGAGCCGGTATTGCTAAGGGCCAAGGCAGAGTCATAGGCAGAGGTCGAGGAGGAGCACATGCTATAGCTAGATCACCTGTCAGAGCAGCTGTTGAGGAGCCACCAATAGCTTTGTTGGGGGACAGGCACCGAAGGCGCCTGGTGTGACCTTAGGATTTTAGGAGACTTTAGCATAGTTCCTGAGCATGAATGGTACATTGGCTGCGGAGGGGTTGATTTCAGTTGCACCAGCTACTTCACATATCGAGGGAGGAGCTCAGACTCCCACCACCCATACTCCGAAGCAGCGAGTCCACGTTGGTCATGTTCCAGGTGTCATGCCGACACATCATGTTAACCAGTTCAGCTCGTGGTTAGGGCAACATCATATGAGGAAGAACAACTTAGACTTGCGAGGTTCAAGAAGTATTACCCTCCTACTTTTAGTGGTTTGGCTTCAGAGGATGTGCATGGGTTCCTAGGGGAGTGCTACCGTATTCTCAGCACTACGGGTATTATGAAGACGAGCGGGGTTGCTTTTACTACTCCAGCTTAAGGGAGCAACATATCAGTGGTGGAGAGCTTATGATTTGGGTAGTCCGGCCGATGCAACTTCACTTTCATGGGTTCAGTTTTCAGGGATGTTCTTGAGAGAGTTCGTTCCCCAGACCCTTCGGGATGCATGCGCGTGGAGTTTGAGCAACTGCGTCAGAGCACTATGTTAGTGTTAGAGTATGTCGTTATATTTAGTGATTTTTCCAGGCATGCACCTGCTTTGGTTTTTACAGTCAAAGAGTTATTTGGTTCAGCGTCGCTTGGGAGTTGGAGTCGGATATTCCATTTCAGCAGGTAATAGAGATCGCTCATAGATTAGAGGGCATGCGAGACCAGGAGAGAGAGGGTAAAGAGGCTCAAATGCCTCGTAGACCGAGAGGATCTACTGGTCCTTATTTTGGAGGCAAGGTACGGCGTGGTAGATATTTTGTGGGTCAACCAGTTTAGTATGAACTTCAGGCTTCGCACGGTGTTTCAGGTACCCATGGGTCTCAGGGTACCCGTACCAGACAGCTTCCACTACCACTCCAGCGGATGGCTTGATTTGAGTGTGGAAGATACCAGCCACATGGTGAGGGATTGTCCCAGACTCCAGACAGATGTGTTAGAGCGGGGTATTTAGGCTATGAGTTCTGCTCCGATTGCTGATATCCCTACACAGCCAGCTTGGGGTGCAGGTAAGCCGAGTAGAGGGCACCCAAGAGGGAGAGGCCTGACCCTTTGATATGTTTTCTACGGTAGGACTAAGGCCGTTGCACCTGATAATGTTTTATGGGTATTGTTTCGATTTGTTATAGAGGAGCGTCATTCTTATTTTATTTTGGTTCTGCTTATAGGGGTGAGTCCTCCTATTTTGCTTCACATATGGGTGAGTTTCGTGATTTTGTACTTTGCTTATGTATTTACCCTTGCTGGGAGATTCTATAGTGGTAGCCCGTGTCTATCATTTTGTTTTATTCATTATTAAGAGCTATGAGACTATGAATGACTTTCTGTTACTCATTTCGATATTTGTGATATGATTTTCGAGTGATGGGTTACGAAAGATTTAGATGCTCTACCGGTGTGGGTATTCAATATTTGTTGTGATTTTATTGGCAGAATTGAATTAGTAGAAGGTTTCGGTTGGTATGATGTGTATTCTTATTGTGATTCAAAGTTGAGGGTGAGACCCTCGCGGTTTCATGTGATTCAATGTGTTTGAACCAGGCTGCGTGCTGCGATGGAGTTATATCACGATGAGATCCTTTCGATTAGTTTACGTGTTTTGATTCTCCATTGTGAAATTGATTCATAGTATGGTACTGATAGGGAGTTGTGCCTGTCGGGCTTGTTTGTTAGTTCCTTCATGTGTTTCCTTGTATAGTCAGTCACATTCGTTGTTGTTCTTATTGAGTTTTAGCTTGCAAGGTGTGTTCCCAGGTGGCATTAGATGTGACTTGTTGATTCGGGTGTATAGTTATGAGGCCTTCATGTTTCTTGCATCGTTGCCAATGTTAAGAAGGTTTGAAATATGTCATATGTGTGATGTGTTACATCATTTGGATGTACCTTGTGGGCGTAGTCTTAAGTCGTTGCAGCTGGTTGAGGCTGATACCATATGTTGATGTAGGAATCTGGTCTTTTGGGAATAATTGGATGGTGAGAAATTTGGTTATATGGATATTAGTGTGAGTGAAAAGGATAAATTTTAGTTGAGATGGTGTTGTCGGGCTTATGTGGATTGGGGTGGAATGGGATCACCCGCGGGTGTATGTATGGTAGTTCACTCAGTGATTTGATGACTTGGAATGGTTATTGACACGTTCGAGGACGAATATTTGTTTAAGAGGAGGGGGATGTAACAACCAAGTCGGTTGTTTTGAGAATTAACATCCCGTTCGGCGGCTTTAGGTCTCGAGCAGCTTCGTATTATGTGTTATGGCTTTTGTGTGTGTTCAGGTTTATTTTTTGGATGATTCGGGATCTATTTGGAAGAAGAATTCTTATTTTAGAAGCTTAAGCGGTAAGAGTTGACCGGAGTTTTGAATTTTGTGTAGACGACTCCGAAATAGCCTTTGATATTCCAATAGGTTTGTATGGTGATTTTGGACTTAGGCGTGCGTCCGGCATTGGATTTGGAGGTCCGCAGGGTAATTTGAAGCATTTCGGAAAAAATTGAAAAAATTAAAGTTTTGGAAGGTTGAGAGGTTTGACCGAGAGTTGACTTATGTGATATCGGGTTCGAATTTTGATTTCGATAGTTGAATTAGCTCTTTTATGTCATTTGAGACTTGCATGCAAAATTTGACGTCATTCCGGATTGATTTGATATGTTTCCGCACGAGTTTTGGACGTTAGGAGATTTGAAAGTTCATAAGTTTGATTCAAGGTGCGATTCATAGTTTTTTCATTGTTTGATGTGATTTGAGACCTCGATAGGGTCCATTTTATATTATGGAACTTATTGGCATGTTTCTACGTGATCCCAGGTTACTCGAGTGTGTTTCGGATGGGCTATGAGCCATTTTCACATGTTTTGGAATGCTGAAGTTTTGGTGTCTGATGTCCCTCTCTACGATCGCGTGGGTGTAGTTGCGATCGCAAAGGTTGTTCTGGTAGCTAGATCTTTTTCCTCTTCGTGTTCGCATGACTTATCCCGCGATCACGTAGTTATGTATTATCCTTCATCGCATTTGCGTTCGTAGTTTCGCGTTTGCATAGAAACAACCTTGGCAGCTGATATCCTTCTTCTTCGCGATCGCTTGAATTAGTTTGCGATCACGTAGCATAGTTTTTGGGGAAGCGAAATTTCCTTCATCGTTATCGCATCTCTCTTTTCGGGATCGCAAAGCGTATTATTGGCAGTTGTCATCTTTCTTCTTCACGATCGCATACATATCTTTGCAATCGCGATTCATGTTACTTGGGCAGCAGAATATAATTTCCAAATCGTGGGTTTTGTTCATTTTTTTATCTTTTAAGCTAGAGACCTCGGATTTGAGCCTTTTTTAGGGGTTCTTCATGTGGTTGTGTTGGGGTAAGTGATCTTTACCCAGTTTTGATTTTGTTTCACGGTTTTATCTTTGTTTTCACCATTAAATTAGAGAATTAAGATGGAAATTTGGGGAAAATTTGTAAAATCTTTCAAAGTGTAAAATGATTATTTATAGGACGAGTTGATATCGGAATATGGTAATCTTGGTATGGTTGTACTCGTATCGGAATAGATGTTCGATTTTTTTTGAATTTTGTCGGGTTCCGAGGTGTGGGCCTGAGGGTTGACTTTTAGTTTTAATTAAAAATCACAGCTTTATTATCCGAAATTATTTTCTATGATTTTTATTTATGAATTAAAGTTATTTTGGTTAGATTTGAGTCGTCCTGATGTTGTTTCACGCGTGAAGATCATTTTAGAGTAACGGTATAAATTCTTTGAGGTAAGTATCTTGCCTACCTTTGTGTGGGGGAACTACCCTTTAGGATTTGAGTCATGTGTGCTAATTGTGTCATGTGAAGGCCGTGTACGCAAGGTGACGAGTACATGCTCGGGCTTATTTATGGAAATT
Source organism: Nicotiana paniculata (assembly GCA_005239505.1). Taxonomy (NCBI): domain Eukaryota; kingdom Viridiplantae; phylum Streptophyta; class Magnoliopsida; order Solanales; family Solanaceae; genus Nicotiana; species Nicotiana paniculata. The sequence continues at coordinate 30,134 of MDKI01213553.1, forward strand.
TAACTGTTTAAGGCTCTTAGGTTCTTAGGTTCATTAGATATGAAGTTGTTTTGTCATGTTAAATCCCCCACTTACTAGTTTCACCTTTACGTGTCTTATTTGGAATTAATTGCTTCATGTTTCATCCTTATTGCCGATTAAAATCTTATGTGCCTTAAGCCTTTAACTGAAGTTGTTGCCTCTTCTATTGCCATGCTCTCATTCCCTAATTGCTTATCCTTAATTGAAGTTATTATTATCTTTTCCGTAATTACTTATCCTTAATTGAATTTGTTGTATCTCTTCCGTGATTTCTCAATCTAAAATGAAGTATTGTTATCCTTTATCATTGTTGACTTATCCTTATTTAGAATTAGTGATTCGTGTAATCTCTCTTATCGTCGAATTTTACTTTTACGGAATCATAGCTACACATTATCTCCTCCTTGTTGATCTAGTCTTGTCAAAACTATTATTCCATGTCGTGTCCTTATTTGTGAGCTCGTTCTTCCGTCTCTTTCTGTTCTGAAGTTCCTTGTGTTATTTCCATTGTTGTTGTTGTGTTCAGTGTCGTTGAACCAAGGGATATGTGTGGTTGTGATATTGAAACTATTTTGAGGAAATGTTATGGCATGTGGGCACGTATTGTGTAAATTAATTTGAGTTGTTATGTTTTGGCACGCATGTTGTTGTTGAGAGAATTGTTATGTTGTCGCACGAGATTTCTGTCTTGTGGTTGTTATTGTGTTTGCACGAGGTTTCTGCCGTGCAATTGTTACTGTGTTTGCACAAGGTTTCTGTCGTGCGGTTGTTATTGAGTTGCACGAAGTTTCTGTCGTGCTGTTGTTATTATTGATGTATTGGTAAAAAAGAGTTTCACACGTAAGCCAGCTTTTGACAACTCATCCAGTTACGTGGACACAAGAGAACGCGACAGCTGGATGTGATTCTTTGAAGAGGTACGGAACAAAGAGGCACGATTCAATAAACCCTTGAGCTTATCAGCCACGGGAAACTCAACCTGATCAAAATAGGGAAGAGAAACGGTCAGAATGAATCTAGACAAAGCTACGGGCAGATTCAAGAACCCACAATTGATTACTCGAACGTTATGTAATTGTACCCCAATTACCATTATCCTTTGTAACGCCTCATTAATGTCATAATTAGTCATTAATGAGCAACCATAGCAAGAGTTGTATGTTATATAAAGGAATGTCCTATATAAGGGAGGGGAATACAGCTTGTAAAGGTATCTGATTCTCGAATACAATTTACTTCGCTTTTCTATATTTCTGCAATATTGTCTATTATTCATTTTTCTCTATTTCCTTGATTATCAGTAACCCGTGTTCATCCTAGAAATAGCTTTAGACAAAGGATCTAATTCTTTGGTTAAACAAATTGGTTCCGTTACCGGGAATCTGATAATCTTTGTTTGCTTTTCAAGTGATATCCTCTGAACTATGTCGAACTCCAATGACAACAACCAGCAAAGGAATGGAACCCCAGTTCCATCGCCTTCAGGAACCCCACGTGGTTCAAGGGAAATATTCCCAGAAAGATCCAATAACAACAATGGTGATAATGATCAAACTGTGGAACAAGATCGTGTAAAGAAAATGATTGCAGAGTATGTGAGCCAAGCTTTGCAAGAATTTGCGAGAGGATTACCGACAACGTTACCTACACCACCGACGCCACCCCCCCAATAATACCATCACCATGGAAAATCCTCAATCTAGGTTGGCAAACTCAGGAAGAGGAGATACTCCTAATGAAT
>ML353082.1:0-24456 GCA_005239505.1 Nicotiana paniculata
TTAGTATGTTTCAGAGATTGGATTAGATCGGAACGAAGAAATCAAGGACGTGAAGATGTTGATGGAGATATATTAACACATGGTAACCCATCTGAACTTAACACTCCAGAAGAAGGACAATCAGTTCATATTGATTATGAAGAACTTACAAGGGCAATGCAAAACCTTTGAATTTACTACTTGTCGAATTTAGTACTTAGTTGTAACTTGTAAGTTGTAAGAGTTGAATTTTGAAATTTGAAATTTGAAAATTGANTTATCTTTATATATTTTACTTTATATTTTATATAAATTGCAATACATGTACAAAAACTTGAAAAAAAAGAATTAAAAAGACTGAAACCCGGCCCGGCCCGACCCGACAGTACCCCTACCCGCACGGGTTCATTTTTACCCGGATAAGCCCCAACCCGTTAAACCCGTTAACAATTAACCGGTAAAAACCCGTAACCGCAAATCGTCCGGTTAAAAAAAAAATGTAACCGGCCCGCCCCGCCCGTTAGACACCCTTAAGTTCAACTGAACTCATAACTTTCAATACGGAGCATAAATTTATATGTAAAATCTACTAAAATTAGAATAAATAGTAAATTTGAACCCATAGCTTTAAAAATATAATGATTTCAATACTAAATATCTTAAAGGCTGAACCTATAGGGTTTAAAACCTGAATCCACCAGCAAGATGGCTCATATTTCATCGTTCCACAATCTGAAATCCATCTCTCTGGGGTTGAATTCTTTCCATCCTTTTCCTAAATGGTTTCCATCCTTCCCATTGCATATAAAGGAATAAACCAATATTTTAATGATAATTAGTCTATTCTATTATAATAAATTTCGTTTGCACTTTTATCTATTTCTTTGTTATTATAATAATCCAGTTCTTTGCCTTTACATTCTAGTTATAGTTTTCTTTTGCTACGTACACGAATCTATTTTATGTAAAGAATAATCTACTTTAATTGATTCATTAAGTTAGTCATCATTATTTGATTCAATTATCATCAATATTTCTTGGTAAACGATTTATTTCTCAAAGAGAAATTGGTTTAGTAGTGTTGCACGTAGAAAATATAGTCGCCAAAATATGTGATGGTATTGTATGTCACATATTTAAGAAAAAAATCATAAAAAATCGAAAAACCAACAAAACTCGAATCAATAAAAAACTGACTTAATTGATTTGGTTTGGTTTTAATAATTAAAAAACTGACTAACTTGGTTTACTTTCTTTTTAGAGAAAAACATATGTAAACCGAACCATGAACAACCCTAGTTACAATTACGACTAGCTACTCTGCTTTTTCTCATCTTTTCTGAACCAAAATATTAGCTATTGTGTGATGCATGTAGCTATCTTTCAAGTTTGAGAGGTCTCTCGAGGATTATAAATTTCATAGAACAATGTTATGAAAACATTGAACCAAGATGAAACTAAGACTCGGGTTAGGGCAGTGGGAGGAGACTTAAAACACTTTCGGTTATGATGGGGTTGCACCAGAGATCAACTCTTAGTCTATTCGTATTTTCCTTGGCGATGTACGCATTGACGAGACATATTCAAGGTGAGGTGTAATGGTCTATGTTATTTGATGATGACATAGTTTTAATTGACGAGGCGCGAGGTGGTGTTAACGAGAGGTTGGAGGTTTTGAGGCAGACCCTAGATTCTAAAGGTTTCAGGTTGAGCAGGACCAACATAGAATATATAGAGTGAAAGTTCAGCAACGGTACCCAAGAAAGGGATATGGATGCGAAGCTTGATGCGCAAGTCATCCCCAAGAGAGGTAGTTACAAGTATCTTAGATCTATAATACAAGGTAACTGGGAGGTTGAGGAAAATTCGAACACATAGTATCGGAACAGGATGGATGAAGTGGAGGCTCAGTTCTGGTTTCTTGTATGATAAGAATATACCACTGAGACTTTAAGATAAGTTATACAAGGTTGTAGTGAGACCGACTATGTTGTATGGAGTGGAGTGTTGGCCGGTAAAAAACTCTCATACCCTGAAGCTAAAAGTAACTGAGACAAGGATGTTGAGGTGGATGTGCGGGCATAACTGGTTGGATAAGATTAGGAATGAAATTATTCAGGAAAAGGTAGGAGTTTCCATTGTGGAGGATAAGATACGGGAGGTGAGGTTGAGATGGTTTGGGCATGTTAAGAGGAGAAGTATAGAAGCCCCAGTTAGAAGGTGCGAGCGGTTAGCCTCAGTGGATAGCAGGAAGGGTAGAGGTAGGCCTAAGAAGTCTCTGAGAGAGGTTAATAGGCGGGACATGGCATGGGTGTAGCTGACTGAGGACATGGTCCCAGACAGGAGGTTGTGGAGGTCAAAGATTAGGGTAGAAGGTTCGTAGGTAGTCGGGCGTTTCTCTTTGTCTTACTCGGTTCGCTAGCATTAGTGTTAGTATGATATCTTTTATCCATAGATGGCTATTACCACCAGAGTTTTACTTCATTCTTGGGTTCGATCTTATTTCATCTTACTGCTATTCCTACTTATTGCCATTACCTTCTCTTTTTCAGTCGTTCTTTAGACGAGGGTTTATCAGAAACAACCTCTCTGCCCTTCCAGAGGTAGGGGTAAGACTGCGTACATCTTACCCTCCCTAGACCTCACTTGTGAGAAACTACTGGGTTTGAGGTTCCAGAATGAATTGAGACACTTAGTCTCAAGGATAAAAACTTAAGTTGAAAAGGACGAACGGATGTTGACTTATGTGTAAATGACCCCGGAATTGAGTTTTGATGACTCCAATAGCCCTGTATGATGATTTTGGACTTAGGAGTGTGCCTGGAAAGTTATTTGGAAGTCCGTAGTTGATTTTGGCTTAAAACGTGAAAATTAGGAAATTGAAGGTTTGGAAGTTTGACCGCGAGTTGACTTTTTAATATTGGGGTCAGAATCGAGTTCTAAAAATTTTCATAGGTCCGTTATGTCATTTATGACTTGTGTGCAAAATTTGAGGTCAATCAGACTTGATTTGATAGATTTCGGCATCGAATGTGGAAGTTGGAATTTGTTAGTTTATATTAGGCTTGAATTGGGGTGCGAATTCCTGGTTTTAGCGTTGATTAGGGTGATTTGAGGCCTCGACTAAGTTCGTATGATGTCTTAGGACTTTTTGGCGTATTTGGTTGAGGTCTCGGGGGCCTCGGGTGAGTTTCAGATGGTTAACAAATCGAAATTTGATTTAGATCAAAGCTGGAACTTGCTGCCTACTGATGTAATCACACCTGCGAAACTTATCTCGTGTGATGACCCAAAGGGTCATCTTATAAATTATTACACTATTCCAGGATCATTAGCCTTAAAAACACTAATTTTATTTACCTCGATTTGCATGCACAGTTCGGGCGTGAAACCAGAAAGCTTTTATGTGAAAATACGAGAAATAGTAACTTTTGGAATTTAAAATTTGGTTTTAGTTGACTTGGTTCAACATTTTGAGTGAACGAATCTGGATCCGTGTTCCGACGATCCTAGGAGGTCCACAGTAAAACATAGGACTTGGGCGTATGCCCAGAATTGGACTTCGAGGTCACTAGCTTTAGAAATCAATTTTTGAAAGAAATTGTTTTGATGAATTTTTAATGAAATGAAGAAATGAATTAATGTTTGAACTCATTGGTATCAGGCCCGTATTTTAGTTCCGGAGCCCGGTAGAGGTTTGTTATGATATTTAAGTCATATATGTGAAATTCGGTGAGAATCGGATTGGAGTTGACATGATTCGGATGTCCGGTTGAGAAATAGTGAAATTGAAGTGTTCTTGAGAAAAATCATGAGTTTTGAGGTTAAATGCATTGTTTTAGATGTTACTTTCATGTTTTTATCGCACGAGCAAATCCGTATGATATTTTTAGACTTGTGTGCATTTTTTGTTTGGAGTCCCGAGGGCTCGGGTGAGTTTTGGGTAGGCTACGAGATGTTTTACACTTAAGAAATTATGCTGTCATGACAATTTCTGGTGTGCAGGTAAATTTTTATCCGCGTTCGTGTTGCTTCACTCGCGAACGCGTAGAGTAAAATTTCACTGGGGTTATTTTGTTCTATGCAAACGCGTTACCTTGGACGCGAACGCGAACGCGAACACGAACGCGAAGCACTGGGAAGGGGACACCCTTCGCGAACGCGTCCAGGCCCCACAAACGCACTGTGTAGACGGGATTTGGGGGAGGGTAGTTGCATTTCTCTATGCGAACACGGCCACCTTGTCGCGAACGCGAAGGCCATTGGGCCTGACCCATCGCGAACGTTGCAGGCCCATCGCGAACGCGATGAAGGCCTGCCTAGTCATATAAAAACATTTTTAAAACTCAGGCAGAACCTATCTTTCACCTATTTTCGAACTACAAAGACATAAAGGCGATTTTCTTCATACAAATTCATCCCAAGGTGTTGGTAAACAACCCTAAACTCTTCTCTTTCAATTACCCAATGTTTTTCATCACTATTCGATCCAAAATCAAGAATTTTCATGGTAAAAATTGAGGGTTTGGGTAGAATTAGGTAATTTGGTAAAAATTAAATTTTGACCTCGAATTGGGGTCGGATTTCGAAACTAATTGCATATTTGGGTTCGGGGCTGAATGGGTAAACGTAATTTGGTCCGAATCCCGAGTTTGGACCAAGCGGGCCCGAGGCCGAGTTTTAATTTTTTTTTTTGAGAAAACTTAAGAAACCAATAATTTTTCAGTAAAGTTAGTTCCTTTAACATAAATTAATGATATTAGACTAATTAGGATTAGATTCGAGCGGGTTAGAGGCAAATTCGAAAGAAAAAGCGGTAATTGAGCAGTGAGTGGCCTGCGAATTTGAAGTAAGTACTTGGTTTAACATTGACTTGAGGGAATAGGAATCCCTAACTTAAATGCTATGTGAATTTGTATGTGTGTGGTGTATAGGTGAGGTGAAAAGTATCTATGCACCACAAAATTGTCTATTTAACATGATCCATTTCTCCGTTTACAATTATTTGCTTACGGGCTTAATTGTTTCATGATCATTGATGTTTATATGTCGATTTGGATTCGTTAACTTATTGATAAGAATTGTTTCAAGTATTTTGGAAGTGTTGGCTGTTCTCTTGGTTTTTTTTATGTTACATAAGGATTGAGTTGGATGTCAGTGTTATGATATGTATATAATTTCCGGTTGGTTTTGTTGTGAAATGATAATTGATGAAGTTTATGAGTTTTACAACTTCTGTTTACAATTGTTGATACAAAATATTATGAATGGCTTGGCCTGAATTGTGAAAGTTTTAGTAAATAAGCTGATATGATATGTCTGGTGGGAGCGGGTTGCACGCTGCAACAAGGAGCGATAAGGGTGGACATGTGGGATCGGGTTGCACGCCGCAACAGGAAAAATAAGGATGATATTTATATAGGGAGGAGCAATAAGGGTGGACAGGTGGGAGGGGGTTGCACGCCGCAACAAGGAGAGATAAGGGAGAATAATTATGTTTTACTGATTTTCAAAAATAAGGATTTGGAATTCTTCGGTTTTATTAAAAAAGTTTTCATACCTGATTTTTACTGTCATTTAAATCGAAACTAGGAAATTTTGAGGAGTTGATTATAGCTGACATCTGAAAAGAGTTATCTGAGTTGTTTTATTTACTGTTGCAAGTTACTGGTTATTTAGTTTACTATTATTATTTCTTCTTGCTTTATTATATATTCTTCACAGGTTATTGTTAATGCCCCGCCGTAGCCTCGTCACTACTTCGTCGAGGTTAGGTCCGACACTCACTCAATACATGGGTTCGGTTGTACTGATACTACACGCTGTACTCTTTTGTGCAGATCCAGGTACCGGCCAGAGTTAGGAGATTTTAGTAGCTGCGCATTTTTGTTGGAGACAAGAGGTAGATCTGCTGGCGTTCGCAGACTCCTGGAGTCTTCTCTACACTATTTAGTTGCTGTTTTATTTCATTCGAAACAGACACATACACTTCTTTCAGCCCATTATTTGTAGTATTCTTAGTAGTTCGTGAATTGTGACATCGTTCCTTGGGTAGGCTTATGTTATATATATTTAGTTCGAGGTTCGACTTATTTATTCAGTTATTATTATTATTATTCATGGAGTTACTTATTGGGAAATATTAGATTCAGTTTATCTTTAAAAAGATTGTTCTGTTATGTATAGGTAAATTTTAAGAGAAAATGGTTCATTAAATTTCTAACACTGGCTTGCCTAGCAAGTATTGTGTTAGGCACCATCACGATCCATTGGGTTGGGAATTTGGGTCGTGACATCTCATAGGTGCGAGCTCACAGAAAGTGAGCCTGGTTATGCAGAAGCGATGGTTGGCTTGGCAAAGGCAGGGATCGAAGATGCGCATGGCTTATCACAGAAGTGGACACGCATCTGCGAAGGTTCGACTGCAGAAGCAGAAATGAGGGGGGTTTCTTCACAGAAACGGACATCTTCTTCACAAAAGCGAGTTCATAGAAGCGGACTTCTTATCGGTAGAAGAGAAGGCAGTGCAGAAGCTTCACCACAAAAGTGTGACCCCAGATGCGGTTAAAAATGTCGCTTAAGCGAAAACACTGGGCAGTGTACAAAACCAGAGGGGTCCGAGATTTTCTCATTCTTGGACATTTCAAACACGGGTTGAGGCGATTTTTCAGAGATAATTCATGGGAAATCTTGAGGTAAGTCACTTGTGATCATCGTTAGTCAATAACATTGAATTATCATTGAGTATTTTGACTAGATTACGTATTTTTGAGGTGAAATTCGAGGATTTGGGCCTAGGGATTTGAAAATAAGATTTGAGTAGTTGAAAGCCGAGTTGATGTTAGAATTTTGTAAATTTGGTATGGTTGGGTTCGTGGTTGAATGGCCGTTCATATTTTATAACTTTTTTTGGGTTCCAAGACATGGGCTACACTGATAATTTTTGAGTTGAATTTCGGATTTTTGTTGGAATATTTAGTATTTTCATATGGAATTGATTCCTATAATTAGTGTTGATTGTATCAAATTATTTTGACTATATTCGAGGCGTTCAGAGGCCAAATCGTGAGGAAAAGGCTTATTGGAATATAGAATTTGCAGATTTGAGGTAAGTAACACTTCTAAACTTGGTTCTGAGGGTATAAATCCCTAAACTATGTGTTATATGATTTGTTTGGAGGTGACACAGAGGCTAGGTGACGGGCGTGTGGGCGTGCAAAGTTATGACTTAATTGATTCTGTGGAGGTACGTAATCAAATAATCATGTCATTGTCCATATATCCTCCACGTGTTAGAAGAATTGAGCTGATCGGTCTGCCTTGAAGTGGTCGAGGAAGTATATAATATAGCAATTGAACTTAGGCTACTGATAGCGTCCAAATGCACAACTTAAAATAAGGTATGAAATTGTCCATTGCAATTATAGTAACCCAACAAAGAGTTGGGGTCGAATCCATATGGAGCTAGATGAGAGTTAGGAATATATATTTTAATGCGTGATATTGGATTATCTTGATTTGCTCTTCCACAAAAAGAGTTTTGTTTCTAATGCTAGTTTTACACTAAAGTTTGCAGAATTAAGAAGTAAGACAAAGATAATTGTTTTTTGATGTTTTTCAAATTAATAAAAGACCAAGGACTTTGACCATCACCTAGGTGTTTGACTAATGGGATAAAAACCTTAATACTTATTTTGTCGATCGGGGTGTATTATAGATATCAATCCTCAATTATCTACTCAATACCTCTAGGCAGAGAATGATTTTTCCCAATTCAGCTTTCTCAAGACCAAATGGGTATCACACAATATAGTTGATAAAATCTCAAGTAGGGTTATTACTATCTCTAGGTTGAACCCTTTAATTGGGTTAATCAATCGCTTAATTCACCAAATTCCTTGTTAGCCAAGTTTTCCTAGGCTAAGTCTCTCTTTCTCAAGCAGAGAATAAGTCAAATAGGCATGAACTAATGTTTGCAATCATTAATTCCACAAATTAAAAACATGAACTAGGCTAAATAATAAACACCAATCATAAACAAGCACTAATTTATTTACCCATAAGATTTATACACCAGGGTTGTGTCACAACCCTAGTAAAAATCTAGCTACTCATGCATGAGGTTGAAGAATAAAAAGAAGAAATACTAATTAAACTCATCATGTAAGCTAAAAATAATAAAATCTATTATAAAATACACCAAAATACAGTAAACTTCCAAAAGCGGCGGAGAAAAGCGACTACAGAACTTGCTGATGTCCAAACCTGGCCCAATTTCGTGAAATTCTTCTATTTATACGAAGCTGGAAATTTTGGACAAAAATACCCTTCGGAAGATTCTGCGGCCGCACTATTCCATGTGTGGTCCGAAAAATTCTTCATCTGGTTTTGGATCTCACCTAGATTTTGCGGCCGCACAATTAATGTGCGGTCCTCAATTTCCTCAAAACTCTATTTTCTTTTCCTTCGTTGATTGTGGCTGCAGATGGAATTCTGCGGACCGCAGATTGTCAGCTTCTGTATCTTTGATTGCCTAATGTTTAAACCACTCCTTTTTGAGTAGGATTTCATCTCGGGAGTACAACTTCCAATATTTCTTGCAATTTTTGAACATTTCATTAGTTTCGGGAACATAATTCAATGCTTTTATACCAAATCAAAAGCTAAAAGGTAGTAATAAGTAGTCAAAATCCCCACTTATCAGCTACACACCGATATTTTTGGGACCCACAAAGGTCTTATCGCTATTGAATTACTTGTTTAAATTTACAATTTTGTACTCAGTCGTATCTATCATCTATTCTCCGTTTGCATAGCTCACTTAAGAATTTTGGCCCTCATTCCAAAGGCTTCTGAAAAGTTCACTCATCTTTCTCAAGAGAATGTTGCAAGTACGGCTTTAAGTACCATAGGCTTGCCCTTCATGTAGATCGCCACTAATGCAAGCTTACTCGACTTGAAATCAGGTAGTAATTCTTTCATGATGTAATGAAGTCTTTTGGTTTCGGGTTAGATACAATATGGTCGAGTGGTTACACCTTTCCTTAAGCACTCCATCTTTTTCTTCTCGGCTCACCTTGCCAATTCTTTGAGGCATTTTATTTTTCTTGGGGAACCAGAGATACTTAACATTACTCATTCTGGATCATGACATTCATTTTCTCCTTTTTTGATTTGTCCTTTTCTTCTCATCATTTCTTTTCCTCTTTTTTTGTTCCTTGATACCTTTTTTTTGAACTTCCTCGTCTTTCCCCCAAACTTAAAATTTTAGCTATTTGTTTCAAATTAGCGTTAAGGAAAGCTCGGGTGCCAAGGGAGGTTCACAATAGAACGAGTAAAGGCTTGTAACATGGTTTTCAAATAAGAAAGGCTAAAGGCTCGAAGAGGTTCACTAGGGATGACATCATTGGTAGGCAATAGAACATTCAAACGGGCCAAGGAAAGCCTTCAATTACTTCTCAAACCAAGAAGAACTTAGGATTTCGCCTTGAAACACATTCGGGTCTAGAACTTTCACACAGGTACTTTGAGTAGTTACAAAGCATTTCACCCCTTACACAACTGGATTGTTAAAGAAGACATATTCGAGGGCCCACAAGGACCACATTCATGATTGAAAATTACTATGGTTCGATTAAACCATTCGATGGTGTAATGACCCGGCCGGTTGTTCCGAGAGTTTAGGCCCGCTTCTTCCTATTTCTACTTCATTATTTGTTGTTCATATCTATTATGTAGTGTCGGGTCAGTTGGCTCAGGTTCGGAGTTATTTTTTTTAAAGGAATGAGACACTTAGTCTCTTAAGTTTGGTTATTAGTGAAAAAGTCAACCGAAAGTTGACTTATAAGTAAATCATCTCAGAATTTAGTTTTTATGGTTCAAATAGATTCGTTAGGTGATTTGGTACTTAGCAGCATGTTCGGAATGTTATTCGGAGGTCCGTGGTAGAATTAGGCTTGAATTGGCGAAATTGGATTTTTGGCGATTTCCGGTCGGTAGTGGAAGTTTGATATCGGGATCGGAATGGAATTCTGGAAGTAATAATAGGTTCGTACTGTTGTTTTTGATATGTGTACAAAATTTTAGGTAATTCAGGTGTGGTTTGGTTGGTTTCGGCATCGTTGGCGAATTTTGGAAGTTTAGAAATACTTAGGCTTGGATTCAGGGTTAATTCGGTATTTTGATATTGTTTTGGGTGTTCCGAAGGGTAGACTAAGTTCGTGGGATGATATGCGACGTATTGGTATATTTTGTTGAGGCCCCGAGGGGCTCAGGATGATTTCGAAAGGGTATCGGAGAGTTGGAAAATTGGAGTTGCAGCTGAAGCTGCTGTTTTCTTTCATAACCGCACCTGCGGATTGGGGACCGCAGGTGCGAGCCGCAAAAGCGACATTGGTCGCAGGAGCGGAGGGCTGGACCGCATTTGCGAGCCTGCAGGTGCAAGACCTGGGGCACTGGTGCGGTGTCTGAGGACTTAAGTAATTTTCGCAGGTGCGGATTTTTGGGCTCAGAAGCGACCCGCAGATCCGAAAAGTGCTGGGCATAAAGTAGAAAAGGCCCCTTCGCAAATTTTTCTTATTTCCACCATTTTTGAAGGCGAGTTTGGAGATTTTGGGGTGATATTTGAGGAGAGATTCAACTATTATCAGTGCGGTAAGTTACTTGAGCCTAATACGCAACTATGGTGATTTTCAGTTAATTAAGCATGAAATTTGTGGGATTTAATGGTAAAAATTGAGGGGTTAGGGCATGGAAATTTGAAGGTTCGATTTGGGGATTTGAAGGGTCATATGTGACCAAATTTTGATGAATTTAGTATGTATAGAATCGTGAGTGAATAAGGATTTCAGTTTTGTAATTTTTGTCGAATATCGAGACGTGGGCCCGGGGGTCTTGTTTGGCCAAATTCGGGATTTGTGATGTAATTTGATAATTTTGATGTGGTCTTCGTTCCTTTAGAATGTATTAATGATATGATACTGATTTTGGATAGATTCGGGGCGATTTGAGGCCGAGTCGAGTGGAATGGAATCACAGAGTAGATTTGCATCCGGTTTGAGGTAAGTAACGCTTCCAAACATGGTTATGAGGGTTCAAAACCCCAAACTACGTGTTATGTGATTAGAATTTGGTGACGCACATGCCATGTGACGGGCGTGCGGCCGTTCACCGTGAGACTTGTGACCTGCTTCATTCCATGGAACCATTCATTGGTTCTCTCTTGTTGATATCTGCGCTTCTGTCAATGTGGCTGAGGTGAACATGCTAGAAATCATGCTAAATACTATGTTAAGGCTTCATGCCGATACTGTTGAGACCCGAGCGGCCGTTTTAATGCAAAAATTCTAGAAATCATGCTAAATACTATGTTAAGGCTTCATGCCGATACTGTTGAGACCCGAGCGGCCGTTTTAATGCAAAAATTCTAGAAATCATGCTAAATATTACGTCAAGGATTCACGGCGATGTTGTTGAGACCCGAGTAGTCATTTATTGCTGTCATCTCATGTGTTTCATTGGTATTATATACTCAGTCCTATCATTGCATATCATATAATGTCTAAGTCTCGGTAATTGTTGTCTTGCACATTATATCATTGATTCAGGCTAGTTCATGCATTGTGAGCCCATGTGAGTGAGACTGGAGAGTGATGACTGAGTGAGGTCTCAGTCTCGGTAATTGTTGTCTTGCACATTATATCATTGATTCAGGCTAGTTCATGCATTGTGAGCCCATGTGAGTGAGACTGGAGAGTGATGACTGAGTGAGGTCTCAGTCTCGGTAATTGTTGTCTTGCACATTATATCATTGATTCAGGCTAGTTCATGCATTGTGAGCCCATGTGAGCAGGACTGGAGAGTGATGATTGAGTGAGGACGAGAGCCTGATATTGAGTGACAGATATGGGATCGGGCTGCACGCCACATCATGTTATATTGATTATGCATGGATCTGGCTTATGTTAGCGCTTGGGCTGTTGGAGCCCATCCGGAGTCTGTAACACACCCCTAGTGAGCGCAGTGATATTTGAGGGATGGATCTTCCCTGGACATGAATCTTGTTTGAAGTGTTTATATTTGGAGATGGATCCTCTCCATGAGGCTGAATTGGCCTGTTTCCTTGATACTGAGCGACATATGCCAGTGATGTGTATACATATTCTGGGATGGATCTTCACCATAGGGCTGGATCGGCCTTCCTCAATACTGAGTGACTTCTATCTGATGTGTATATATTCTGGGATGGATCTTCCCTGGGCCATGCCATCCATACACAGTACTGAATGGACGAGTATTTGAGAGTGGGAGCACACTGTGCATTTCATACTGTTGATGCATTGGCATGTAGAATACGTTGAGATATATATATGTTAAACTATTCGGAACAGTACTTATCTTATCACTTTGAGCTGTCTAGTTAACTGAAAGCATGCCTAAATTTCTGTAAATTGATTATGTCATAAATGTGGAGGTTTAGTCCGCCACTACCTCTCAGCCCATAGTTTGGGCTTGTTACTTACTGAGCTGGTGTACTCACGTTACCCCCTGCACTTTGTGTGCGAATTCTGGTATCCCAGGTCACGCTAGTGCCAGTTGATCATTTGCTGCGGTTCATCTTCGGAGATAGCGAGGTAGCTGCTTGTCGATCGCGGACCCACCTTTCTCCTTTCCTTTCTTCCTTTGTGTATTATTTTAGTTATTTCTTAGGCAATTGTTGTCTTGATGTATTTTGGCACAGTTATAGTACGACTAATGACTTAGTGACACCAGATTTTGGGATTTCTCTTTTATTCAGTATTTTGGGTTTGATTTTATCTTTTATTTCGGTTTTCCTCTAATGAATACGGGTAATATTTAAATATTGTTATGATATAAATCAAATTGGTTAAGAGTGTACGATTGCTTAGTTCCACGATAGGCGCCATCACGACCGGGTTGGTTTTTGGGCCGTGACAAGTTGGTATCAGAGCCTAGGTTACATAGGTCTCACATGTCATGAGTAGGTTTAGTAGAGTCTTGCAGATCGGTATGGAGACGTCTCTACTTATCTTTGAGAGGCTGCAGAAACCCTTAGGAAAATCTCACATTCTTGAATTCTTGTCGTGCGAATCCATTACTTTTGGTGACGAAACATCTATTGTTTCATTCTCTCACAGATGGTGTGGACACGCGCTATCGATCAGGGTGACCAGACACCAGTTGGGCCCGTGAGAGGTCGAGGCCGCGGTTGAGGACGCGGTAGATGGAGGAATGTAGCCCGTGTAGCAGCCGGGGCAGTACATATGGACCCTCCAGTTATTCCAGATCAGGTCCCAGCCATAGATGTTCTAGTGAGACCGGCTCAGGCACCGACATTTCCTATTGTTATTCCGGGTCTTTAGGAGACCTTGGCCTAGATTTTGACCACATGCACTAGTCTTTCTCAGGCGGTCGCTGTTTCTACTTCAGCAGCTACTTCTCAGACCGGGGGAGGCACTCAGACTCCCGCCGCTCGTACCCCTTATCATGTTATTCAGGGACTCCAGACACCGGGTGCACCTCCAACCCAGCCAGTTGCACCTGCTCAGGACTATGTGATTCCAGTCATTCCTGATGACGAGCAGCGTAGGTTGGAGAGGTTTGGTAGACGTCAGCTTTCGACTTTCAGTGTTGCCGAGGGCGAGGATGCCCAGGGTTTCTTAGACAAGTGTAAGAGGATTCTACATACAACAGGTATATTGGAGACCAGTGGGGTCTCGTTCACCACTTTCCAGTTTTCAGGAGCTGCCTTTACTTGGTGGAAGGCTTATGAGAGGCATAGGTTTGTTGGTGCAGCGCCCTTACCTGGCAGCAATTTTCCACTATGTTCGTAGAGAAGGATGTACCACAATCCCGTAGAGAGGAGTTGCGCAGGTAGTTTGAGTAGTTGCATCAGGATGATATGACTGTGACGCAGAATGAGATGTGGTTTTCAGAGCTAGGCCGTCATGCGATTTGGTCGGTTCCTTCAGAGAGAGAGAGAGAGGATTAGGAGGTTCATGGATGGCCTCACCTATCCGCTTTGGATTCTTATGACTAGAGAAAGGGTATCGGGTGCTACTTTTGAGAAGGTTGTTGATATTTCCCGAGAGATTGAGTCAGTTCGTCTCCACGAGCGAGAAGAGAGGGAAGCCAAGAGGCCTCGGGGATCTGGTAGTTTGGCAGTGTTCCCTCCAGGGGTCAGTTTTAGCATAGCAGAGGCCGCCCATCTAGGCATGTTCAGCCAGCTCGCCCAGCTCATAGTGGCGCACCATTGGGGCATGGTCCCCGTAGTTCTCATCAGGGCCACTCATCATTTAGTTCCCATCTAATCCAGAGTTCATTCAGTGCACCGTCAGTTCAGGGCTCTCCCATGCCAGACTCTATCACCTGTTATCCCGGTGCTAGGGTTTCCCTTCAGTCCCCACCGCCATTCGTCGAGAGGGGTCATTTTGAGTGTGGAGATCCGGTTCATATCAAGAGGTTTTGACCCCGTCTTATGGGAGGTCTATTTCAGTGGAGGAGCTAGCTCGCGACTTCGGTCCTAGTTACTGCACCACCCGCCCAGGCAGCTAGGGGTCGCCCTAAAAGGGGAGGTTGATCTGGTTGTGATCAGGCCCGATTTTATGCACTTTCAGCCAGACCAGATGCTATGGCTTCAAATGTCATGATCACATGTATTGTTTCAGTCTGTCACGAGGTGCTTCAGTTTTATTTGATTCCGGTTCATCATATTCATATGTTCATAATATTTTGCCCATTTTTGTGGATATGCCCCATGAGTCTTTAGTTACATATGTTCAAGTTTTCGCCCTGTGGGCGATACTGTTGTTATGGACCACGTGTGTCGGTCATGTGTAGCATCTATTGGGGGTCTGTAGACCCGGGTGGATTTGTTATTTCTCAGTATGGTCGACTTTGATATGGTTTGAAAGGGAAATTCTGAATTCTTAGGTAGCACGGACAATCTCAGATGATCAGGTAGATGATGTTACTTTTAGGTATGGCTCGATGAAGGTGTAATTTTCAGAAGATGCATTGTGTCTTGATTTATGGATACCTCATTGGTGAGGCGACACACTCCTTGTTGGTCGGCTGCGGGTATTCAATTCGACTTTGTAACACCTACAGATTGTAGGGGTATTCTTTGTGGAGTTATCGTGTATTGGAGAATTATTAGACATTCCGGTGGCGGAGTTGAAATAGGATATGTGATTTGTGTGCCCTGAGGTGTGGAGTTTGGGGGCCTGGATGAGTAGATGATTCCATAGTTGAGGGCTGTAGAGGGTAGCTAAGGTTAGTTGGATGATAGTGTGTGTTGTTGTGATGCATTCGCTGTGGACCTTCAGAGGGTCATTTGACGATTAGGTATGACCAAATTGATTTGGGGTTCATTAGTAAGCCCAATACGGATATGTGTTTTGCACCGAGTTGGATTGATTGGCTCCGTAATGCTATTGGGAGGGGTGTCAGTTAGTGGTTGTTGGTCTTATCTGTGCTCTGCGGTAATTTAGGAGTTGTCCATCCTTACTACGGAGAGAGGCGATTCGTTGGTTTTAGGCACACATAGTGCGGTTCTATTGTGGTCTTATAACAGGATTTGAGTAAGGTAAAATAGTTGGGTATTGTAGGATTGAGGCGTATTGGTTGTGTTCTTGCGGGTGCGCGTGGCATGGTAGCGTCCGATTCCCCATGGTTATGGTTATGGTAATGCACTTTGAGTACTTGATGTCAGGTTTCGCGTGGTTATTGATTTTGAGCAAGGCGGAGCGAGGTATATAATATGGACCGGTGTTCGGATGGTGGTCACGCATTTTAGCAGAGTATGTTAAAATATGACCCTTGTGTGTTAGATTCATGTGCTTTGGGTGTGCGGTATGTGGGGAATTCCTGGCTTGCGTTGGGGGTGATATCCGTTGAGCTTGCACGGTCGTTTCCTTGATTGATGTCATTTATTATGTTTGAGTTCATTTGAGATGTTGCCTATTTGTTCATGGACTGCACGAATTTTGACTTTAAGCTGTATTGATACGTCATGTCGCTAGATTCGTTGTGGTAGATGAGATGAGGTCGTCGGACCTAGAATGGGTACTATCGGATCTGGTTGCGGCATATTTGGGAGGATATTAATACTAATCGGCTTAGAAATTTTGCTATATTTCATGTCGAAGATGGGAGTTCCATCACTTGATGATCCGACGAATGGATATGGAGTTCTGAGTGTTTCCTCCATCATTGGCAGTATTTGAAGGTGTTAGAACGGGTCTCTGTTTTATAACAGGTTTATTACCGACATTGGGTTGCTTGGGCAACTACTGTGATTTGAATTTATCGCTACTAGTGATCGAGATAGGTGGGATATCATGTGATTTCGTCTTGAGTATGGCTCTGGTTGGATACAGATTGTTCAAGCTTATACAGTGTGTGGATGCGTGATTTTGATCTTATGGATAGGTTCGGATGTGGAAATTTGGATTCTAAGTCTTAGGGGTTAGGTTGGATGAAAAGGAATTTGAATGTGTTGTGTTATCAGATCTATGCAGGACAGGGTGACGTGGGGTCACCCCGGGTAGGTGCATGATAAGGTTATTCGACGATTCGATGGCTTCTGGAACAACTCTTAGCACATTCGAGGACGAATATTTGTTTAAGAAGGGGAGAAATGTAACGACCCGGCCGGTCGTTCCGAGAGTTTAGCCCCGTTTCTCCCTATTTCTGCTTCATTATTTAATTTTCAACTCTATTATGATGTGTCGAATCGGTTGGCTCGGGTTCGGAGTGATTATTTTTTAAAGGAATGCGACACTTAGTCTCTTAAGTTTGGTTATTAGTGGAAAAGTCAACCAGAAGTTGACTTATAAGTAAATGATCTCGGAATTTGGTTGTTATGGTTCGGATAGCTTCGCTAGGTGATTTGGGACTTAGGATCATGTTCAGAATGTTATTCGGAGGTCCATGGTAGAATTAGGCTTGAATTGGTGAAATTGGATTTTTGGCGATTTTCGGTCGGCAGTGGAAGGTTGATATCGGGGTCGGAATGGAATTCCGGAAGTTGGAATAGGTTCGTCTGTGTCATTCGTGATGTGTGTGTAAAATTTCAGGTAATTCGAGCGTGGTTTGGTTGGTTTCGGCATCGTTGGCGAATTTTTGAAGTTTAGAAATCCTTAGGCTTGAATTCGGGGTTAATTAGGTTTTTTGATATTGTTTTGGGTGTTCCGAAGGGTCGACTAAGTTCGTGGGATGATATACGACGTATTGGTATATTTGGTTGAGACCCCGAGGGGCTCGGGTGATTTCAAATGGTTATCAGAGAGTTGGAAAATTTGAGTTGCAGCTAAAGCTGTTGTTTTCTATCATAACTGCACCTGCGGATTGGAGACCGCAGGTGCGAGCCGCAGAAGTGGAAAAGAGACCGCAAAAGCGGCATTGGTCGTAGGAGCGGAGGGATGGACTGCATCTGCGAGCCCGCAGGTACGAGACCTGGGGCACAGGTGTGGCATCTGAGGACTTAAGTGATTCCCGCAGGTGCAGATTTTTGGGCGCAGAAGCGGCCCGCAGGTGCGAGATATTGTTTGCAGATGCGGAAAGTACTGGGCAGAAAGTATAAAAGGTCTCTTCGTGGATTTTTCTTATTTCCACCATTTTTGAAGACGGGTTTGGAGCTTTTGGGGTGATTTTTGAGGAGAGATTCAAGGATTATTTGTGAGGTAAGTTACTTCATCCTAATACGCGTTTTTTGTGGTGATTTTCAGTTAATTACGCATGAAATTTGTGGGATTTAATGGTAAAAATTGATGGGTTAAGGCTTGAAAATTTGAATGTTCGATTTGGGGATTTGAGGGGTCATATGTGATCGCATTTTGATGAATTTGGTATGTATAGACTCGTGAGTGAATAAGGATTTCTGTTTTGTAATTTTTGTCGGATTCCGAGACATGGTCCCGGGGGTCGGGTTTGGCCAAATTCAGGATTTGTGATGTAATTTGATAATTTTGACGTGGGATTCGTTCCTTTAGCACGTATTAATGATATGATACTGATTTTGGATAGATTCAGGGCGATTTGAGGCCGAGTCGAGCAGCAAGGGCATTACAAAGTAGATATTTGTCCGGTTTGAGGTAAGTAACGCTTCCAAACTTGGTTCTGAGGGTTCGAACACCCGAACTATGTGTTATGTGATTAGAATTAGGTGACGCACATGCCGAGTGAGGGGCGTGCGGGCATGCACCGTGAGACTTGTGAACTGCTTCATTCCATGGAACCGTTTATTGGTTCTCTCTTGTTGATATCTGTGCTTCTGTCAATGTGACTGCTGTGAACATGCTAGAAATCATGCTAAACACTATGTCAAGTCTTCACGCCGATACTGTTGAGACCCGAGCGGTCGTTTTAATGGAAACATGCTAGAAAGCATGCTAGATATTATATTAAGGCTTCACGCCAATGTTTTTAAGACCCGAGTGGTCGTTTATTGCTGTCATCTCGTGTGTTTCATTAATATTATATACTCAGTCCTGTCATTGCATATCATATCATGTCTCAGTATCGATAATTATTGTCTTGCACATTATATCATTGATTCAGGCTAGTTCATGCATTGTGAGCCTATGTGAGCGAGACTGGAGAGTGATGACTGAGTGAGGCTGAGAGGGAGATATTGAGTGACAGATATGTGATCGGGTTGAATGCCGCAGCATGTTATATTGATTATGCATGGATCTGGCTTATGTTAGTGCTTGGGCTGCGGAGTCCCTCTGGAGTCTGTAACACACCCCTAGTGAGCGCAGTGATATGTGAGGGATGGATATTCCCTGGACATAGATCTTGTCCGAAGTGTTTATATTTGGAGATGGATCTTCTCCATGAGGCTGGATTGGCCTGTTTCCTCGGTACTGAGCGACTGATATCAGTGATGCGTATACGTATTCTAGGATGGATCTTCCCTGGACATTGAGCCATATACAGTACCGGGTGGTTGTTAGGTGTATCATTATCTGGAGATGGATCTTCTCCATAGGGCTGGGTCGGCCTTCCTCAATACTGAGTGACTTCTATCTGATGTGTATATATTCAGGGATGGATCTTCCCTGGGCTATGCGAGCCATATACAGTATTGAGTGGACGAGTATTTGAGAGTGGGAGCACATTGTGCATTTCATACTGTTGATGCATTGGAATGTAAAATATGTTGAGTTATATATGTGTTAAACTGTTTGGAACGGTACTTATCTTATCACTTTGAGCTATCTAGTTAACTGAAAGCATGCCTAAATTTCTGTTCATTGATTCTGTCATAAATGTGGAGGTTTATTCCGTCACTACCTCTCAGCCCACAGTTTGGGCTTGTTACTAACTAAGTTGGTGTACTCACATTACCCCCTGCACTTTGTGTGCAAATTCAGGTATCCCAGGTCACGCTAGTGCCAGTTGATCGTTTGCTGCGTTTCATCTTCGGAGAAAGCGAGGTAGCTGCTTGGCGATCGCAGACCCGCCTTTCTCCTTCCCTATCTTCTTTTGTGTATTCTGTTAGTTATTTCTCAGACAATCGTTGTCTTGATGTATATTGGCATAGTTGAAGTATGGCTCATGACTTAGTGACAACAGATTTTGGGATTTCTCTTTTATTCAGTATTTTGGGTTTGATTTTATCTTTTATTTCGTTTTTCCTTTGATGAAAACGGGTAATATTTAAATATTGTTATGATATAAATCGATTGGTTAAGAGTGTAGGCTTTCCTAGTTTCACGATAGGTGCCATCACAACCGGGTTGGTTTTGGGGTCGTGACAAATGGTTGCCTAAGTCAACACAAGAGTCACAAAGTCACTAACTAAAGCTATTTCTTTCAAAAACCTTGCCATAAAGACGTAGTTAAGTGTGTTGGTGCCAAGTGAAGCATATTTGACTCTTCGAGAATGACTTAATCAGGTATTTTTATTCATTACTCCTACCATTGTTATCTAAACATCAAAAATAGACTCAGTACCTTAAGAAGGTTGTCATGCCATCCATGTTGGGAAGAGTCACATGGTTCAAACAAAAACTACCTTTGGAAAGAATTGTGCATTAAGAAAACCACATGCTTATTATCTACTAAAAATCCAAAGAAGCTACTAATTCAAAAAAAAGTTATTAAATTATAGTGAGGCTATTAATTTAAAATGAAGCACTAAATTAAGCATTAACTAATAATAAAACAAAAATAAAGAAGCTATAAAGCAAAAACTATTGAAAGCATAGCAAATATACATAATGAGGGAGAATGAGAAGATATATAGATAATGTCCTCAATGCTTCACAAAACACAAATCAATTGTTTGAGAAACATCAAATAAGATCAAATTAAGTCCACCCCCCCCCCAAATAAAGATAAGCATTGTCCCCAATGCTTCACAAAATAAGACTAAAGGAAAAGAAGAGTGAAGAAAACTCCATATGTCTCTTTGGACATCTTTGTGTCCACAGCAACGTCACTACCCTCAGTCTCATCAAAATAGATCTCATCATCCTCAACCTTGGGAGTGAATGGGTTGGTGAAACATCTGTCGCACTACCTCGGCAGTGTCAGTAGCGTTGTCTGGCTCCTCAGACTGGCTAACTGGTGTTGTAGGTGCTGTAGGATCTGGGCTTAGGTGGTGTGGGTCAATCATCATGTCAAAAGGAATGTCGTTGGCTACTGCAAGCTTGGTAACCTGTCTCCGGAGCGTGTCCACTAACTTCTTGGATGCCTGGGACATTCTCATCTTCTTTACCTCTTTGCCAAGCCTTTGATCACTGACCCATGCTGCACCAATGTAGCCATAATTATGTTCTGATTCTCCAAGAACTTCTTAAATATTTCTTCCACTTATGAGGGTATCGGAGGTCCCTGGATAGTAGACTATGCTGAAACACTACTGGATAAGTCAGACAGCTTTGCAGTGGCTATCTGCATCCAGTTGTTGAGGCTTGCCAATGTCTGGGAGACTCGCAACGTAGAAAGTGGGGCAGTAGGCTGTAATGACCCGGTCGGTTGTTTTGAGAGTAATATCCCCGATCCCCTATTTACTGTTTCCCCCGTATATTTTTCTGCTCATGTGACTTATCAATAGGTTGTTGTTGTGGTTTCAGAGTGATTTTGGGACACTTAGTCCTTAAAACGGAAGCGTAAGTCTTAGGATTTTGACTGAAGTTGGAATTTTGTGAATACGACTCCGGAATGGAGTTTCGTCATTCTGTTAGCTCTGTTGGGTGATTTTGGACTTAGAAGTTTTTCCGGAATGTGAATTAGAGGTCGGTAGCTGATTTAGGCTTGAAATGACGAAAGTCGAATTTTTGGAGATTTTGGCCGGAAGTGGAGTTTTGATATAGGGGTCGGATTCTGATCTTGGAAGTTCGGGTAGGTCCATAATGTTGAATATTACTTGTGTGCAAAATTTGAGGTCAATCGAACATGGTTTGAATGGTTTCAGAATCAATTGTAGAAAATTGAAGTTTCAAGTTCATTAAGTTTGGATTGGAGGGTGATTCGCATTTTTGTTGTTTTTTGATGTGTTTTGAGGGCTCGACTAAGTTGTACGGTGTTTTGGGACTTGTAGGTATGTTTGGCTGAGGTCTCAGGGGCCCCCAGATTGATTTCGGGTGGTTAGTGGATCAGTTTGGACATAGGAGAGATTGCATATTTCTGGTGTTCTCCAATTCTAGTTTCCTTCTTCTCGTTCGCGATGGGAGTCTCGCGTAAGCAAAGAGAAACTGGAGGCAGGTGAGATTTTGTGGTTCGCATTCATGATGGAGGTCTCGCATTCGCGAAGCACTGAGGTACTTGGTCTACGTGTTTGCGATGGAGGTCCCGCGTTCGTGTAGATCTATTGGCCAACTGGGTCCCCATGCCCTTTTTGCCTAGGTGTTCGCGATGTTTGTCCCACGTTCGAGTAGGGTCGAGCTGAGTGGTATTTGCGTTTGCGACAAGGGCATCACGTTCGTGATGGAGGATTTTGGGCCGAAGTAAATTTGTGCTTCGCCGATGCAAGGGTTCCGCGTTCACGAAGAAGGAATGCGTGGGCAGAATATAACATTTAAAAATCGAGGGTTTGGTCATTTTTATAAAAACTTGAGATAGAGGGCTCGGATTTGGATGAGATTTTGAGGGATTTTTAGAGGCATCGATTGGGTAATGATTCTACCCTTGAGTTTGGTTATATCCCACTAATCTATCATTAGTTCCATCATTTAATTTCACATTTGGGGTGAAAATTTGGGGAAAATGGGAGAAGTTCTTCAACTAAGATTTTGGGTTTTGATTGGGATTTTGACATCAAATTTAGATAATTTTGGTGCGAGTGAACTCTTGAGTGAATGGGTGTTCATATTGTAACTTTTACCCGATTCTGAGACGTGGGCGCGGGTCGACTTTTTAGGGCGATTTTTTAAATTCTTGTTTAAGTCTTGATTTCATTAATTTTCTTAGTCTATTATAGTTTTATTTATGATATGTAATTGTATTTGGATAGATTTGGGCCATTCAGAGTCGGATAATCGAGGAAAAAACGTTCTTACGTTTGGATTTGAGCTTGGTTCGAGGTAAGTGCCTTGCCTAACTTTGTGTGGGAGAAATCCCCTTAGGATTTGGTACTGTTGTGATATGTGAGCGCCGTGTACGTGAGGTAACGAGTACGTACACGGGCTATTTGTTGTAAACCCCAATTTTACTAAGTAGAACCCTCTTTTCCTTTTAATTTGAGTTATACCATTTTAATGAGTATTAATCTATTTTCATTCTTAATTGAGATATTCCAATATGTGTAGTTATCATCTTATGTCTAATATCACATGTCTACGTGCTTTAACTGCTTATTTGAACTTTGTGCAGCATGCCAAGTTGTTTCCTGCTTGTCCTTGTTCTTTATCAATCTTAATTGTAGAATTCTTGCTGTTAACTGTTGTATTTATTGATTTCAGCCGTGTGGTTACTTTTGAGACTACGAGGTGATTCCTCGAGAGTTCTCCCTGCACATTTACTTTTGAGACTACGAGGTGGTACCTCAAGAGTTGTCCCTGTATATTTACTTTTGAGACTACGAGTCGGTACCTCGAGTTCTCCCTGCACATTTATTTTAGGACTACGAGACGGTATCTCGGGAGATCCCCTACTGTTTACCCCTGTGTGTTGCACTGTTAATTTAATGTATTTCCTTTTGTTAAATTCTAGTCTCTTATTATATTGTATATTCTCGTGCCTTATTTATTATTTACTAGTGGGCTTGAACTGACCTCGTCACTACTCGACCGAGGTTATGCTTCACACTTACTGGGTACTATTGTGGTGTACTCATGCTACTCTCCTGCACATGTTTTGTGTACAGATCCAGGTGTTCATTATTAGCCACATTATCTGTCACACCTCCTTTTTCACTATCCCGGATTAATGAAGGGGTAATAAGGGAGTTTTTCCAATTAAAGTGACATTATTCGATTTTGGGATTTATTTATTTTAGAGTCGCCACCCGGATTGTTGACGATGCTCCGGGACACCATTTTATTTTAAAAATCCCAAACTGAGGAAATTTTGACTCTATTTTAAGTTGTCTACGAACAAAAATCCGAGAAAGGAATTCTGTTAACCCGGGAGAAGGTGTTAGGCATTCCCGAGTTCCGTGGTTCTAGTACAGTCGCTTAACTATTAATATTTGGCCTAAATTATCTGATTATTTACATATTTTATCCTATTGTGCATTTTAAACCCTTTGAACTGCTTTTAATATTTGTGGAATTATTTTGAAACAAGTCACGATGTCGTACACTTGTCGTTTTTGGACATATTATAAACACGCCACATGAAATACACCCGCAATTTACAACGTGTTGATCTTATTATTGTTTGAAGTTGCGATCGGGAGCATGAGTTGCAAACCCGAGCGTAGATTACGTAATCATGACTATGGTGACGATGATTTGATTGCTTATCTGAAGCAAACTATTATTCTTATAAGTTCTTTATTTTTTCTAAGTTTAGGATTATTGTGAGGCCACGAATTATGGGTAAGATTAGGGAGAAGTAGGGATTAAATAAACAAATACGTCATAATATTAGTGTGTCACATCTTAGTAAATTGCTGATGCTTTGCTTTTCGGTTATCTAAAAATGCCCATTGGAAACAGTACCTTGAACTAAATGTTTTGATAATATCATGCCAATTACTTTGGTTCCAAACATTATAGCAACACACTAAAGCTAACGGTTAAAAATTACGAAGTTAACATAATCATATTCAACCTAATCACACAGCTTTGTGGAGAAAGTAAAATGGATTTCAATCTTGAATTTAGCCTACATAATCAATGATTTTCCTTACTTTTCTGATCACATCTTCTTATTTTTTTAACATTCCTTCATTCTGCTGTCCAAATTTATTAACTAAATCAAACAAACTAAACAATCATTTAGTCTAAAACACATTAAACACCACACCCAACATTTCAATCACAAGCTAGTCAGCTACTA
>ML353082.1:24474-48233 GCA_005239505.1 Nicotiana paniculata
ATATATATATATATATATATATATATATATATATATATATATATAAATGTTTCCAAAGTGTGACAATGCCAAATTAGATTTGCCAAATCCAAACAGCGACAAAAGATGAAATAAAGTAGTCATGATTTATACCAAACCAGATCTGAAAAAATATAAAAAAAAAAAAGTAAGAAAACATACCTAAAATCCATATTCCCAAGTCTCACTTCACTATCTGCTCAAGCACAAAATTTAGAAGCAACGAGAGGCCGAATACATGCCGGGAATCGGTAAATTGGGACTCAGCAGAAGCAGAATCGACAACGAACTAGCATACAACATACGCCGAGTAGTTTTGATAGCTTGTAGAAATTTCAAGGAGACAAGAAATCCATCTATGAAATCATTTTTCTTCAAATCTTCATCGAAAATTCCAGTTTCTTTCTATTTATTTCCATCTATTTATTTTCAGATTATTGGCCAAAGAAAAACAAATTGTTTCAACTGGGTTTGGGTGGTACTTTCCGGTATTAAAAGGGTTGTTCTACAGAGGGTCGAAAGCTGTCATTGGGTGGTGTTTTGGATGATCTTGGTGAAGCAAAGGGTGGGGATCGACATCGGCTAATGGTGGTGTCGAAGCAGAGGGAGGCTGCTGTCCGTGGGTCTGTCGCCGGTGAGGTGAGAGAGTTGGGGGCTGTTTGGATAGTGTGTTTGGAGAGGGGTATGTTTGGAGAGGAAGATGGGAGCCCCATGGGGAAAACGTTGGATCTTTTTTTTTTTATCAGGAACGTCATCCATTAGGTCTTTAGGGAATGGGGGTTTTAATGGGTGAAGGGAAAGGGTGAAACGACGCCGTTTAGGCGTCTGAAGGGGGTGCTGGGCCGATTCAGGTGTGGATTTGGGCGTGGGTGTGTAGGAATTTTGGGCTTCAATAAAACAGACCAATTTTCCTTTGCAAGGTTAACCCAATTCAAAAATCAACTAAATCTCCTTCTTTTCAAATTAGCCACTTAGTTTAAAACTCCAATTTTGATACCACTCTTTGTAAAAATCAACCAATTATCCATTTTAAACTACTAATCAAATAATTAACTATGCAATTTTGATTTTGAGAAGATGCATTTACAATGTAGTTAAATCCTAAAATGAAGTTTAAAATCCAAAATGCTAATGAAATCAAGATTCAAACACTTTTTATGATTTTTATCATTTTTAAATTATTAAACAAGCATGGAATGAAACTAAATAAAGGAAAGTTCCTAAATTCATTAAAATTGATTTTTTGATTATTTTTAAGAGTAATTTCCATGCGGGCAAAAAATGGGTATTCATAGCTGCACCTCTTTGCTCGAGAACATGAAGAGTTGCCGGGCAAAGATAAAGTGAGCAATTACAAGCAATTTTTGCCCGTTTGGTACTCCATTTGGAAGCATTTTGAAAAACTATTGACCGAACCTTTTTTCAAAGGTTGTCTACATATACTTGGCTATAAAGGAATCGGGTCAGTGTAGTTCTGGAAGTTTTGGTAGCTGGGACTACCGGGAAGCTGTGATTTCACTAATGTTGTTGTTGTTGCTGCTTACTGCTTGCTGAGCTCCTTATTACACCAAAATCGAAATGAAAAAGACTAAACTCAACCTATCAACTACGAGTTACAAGATTCTTATCTATGAGTCTTCTGAAGCTTGATCTTGAGTCTTGGCTGCTTCTTTATACGAAATCCGATCTGAATCTTGATGCTTGTTAGTTATAGGTGCTGGTTCAATCTTCTTCAGCTTTTCGGATAAAGAATGGACATGCATAGCTTGTGATTTCAATCTGTCTCGAGCAGTCCACATCTTTTCCGCTTCTGTACTTTGGGGTTCAACTCTTTTCTTTTCTACTTTTCTTTTATTCTGGATCGAAACTTCTTCTTTTGGTAGTCTCGATTCCAATGTCCTAAAGATGTAATCTGCACAAAAATAAAAAACACACGAACAAAATTTTCTGCCCCAATTTTCACTAGGAAAATTTCGTGAGTTATTGTAAGGGAATCTACACTAATTTGTTATTGAAAGCGATGAAAGGCCTGGAGCAGTGCACCTGGAGTTATCGCAGACTAGGGAGTGGATACCCTATATCCCAAAGTAAGATCAACTAGGGGTTGGAGGCCCTATGTTGCAAAATAAAATCAACTAGGGATTGTATACCTTATGTTGGAAAAGAAATCAATTAGGGAATGTATACCTTTAATTGGAATCGACTAGGGAGTGTATACCCCCATATTGGGAAAAAGAAATCAATTAGGGAATGTATACCCTTAATTGGAAAAGAAAGCATCAACTAGGAAATGTATAACCTTAATTGGAAAAGAAAGCATCAATTAGGGAATGTATACCCTTAATTGGCATCGACTAAGGAGCGGTGTACACCAATGTCGGGAAAAGAAAACCAATTAGGTAATGTATACCCTTAATTGGAAAAGAAAACAGCAATTAGGGAATGTATACCCTTAATTGGAAAAGAATTACATCAATTAGGGAGTGTATACCCTTAATTGGCATAGACTAGGGAGTGTGTGCACCCATGTCGGAAAAGAAAATCAAGTAGGGAGTATATACCCTTAATTGGAAAAGAAAATCATCAATTAGGGAGTGTATACCCTTAATTGGAAAAGTAAAACATCAATTAGGAAGTGTATACCTTTAATTGGAAAAGCAGAACATCAATTAGGGAGTGTATACCCTCAATTGGAAAAGTAAAATATCAATTAGGGAGTGTATGCCCTTAGTTGGAAAAGCATGACATCAATTAGGGAGTGTATACCTTTAATTGAAAAAGTAAAACATTAATTTGGGAGTGTATACCCTTAATTGGAAAAGTAAAACATCAATTAGGGAGTGTATACCCTTAATTGGCATCGACTAGGGAGCGTGTGCACCCACGTCGGGAAAAGAAAATTAATTAGGGAGTGTATACCCTTAATTGGAAAATAAAATCATCAATTAGGGAGTGTATACCCTTAATTGGAAAAGTAAAACATCAATTAGGGAGTGTATACCCTTAATTGGAAAAGCAAAACATCAGTTAGGGAATGTATACCCTTAACTGGAAAAGAAAAACATCAATTAGGGAATGTATACCCTTAATTTGAAAAGAAAGCATCAATTAGAGAATGTATACCCTTAATTGGCATCGACTAGGAAGCGTGTAGACCCATGTCGGGAAAAGGTGTAGTTGGGGATTGGAGGCCCCATACTACTTTGAGTCATTTCAACTTCAATTCTTCTCTTATTTTTTTTTTCTCTTTTCTCTTTTATCTTTCTTTTTTATTTTTTATTTTAGGCATGCGGGAAAAGATTTTTGGAGGAAACTTCCCTTTCTTTGGAGTCAATGCTGCAGAGCTCCTTCTAGCTCTTGCACAATTCCTTTTGGTTGCACCTGCTTTTTGCACGGTTGCTTTTGAGTTGCACTTGTTTCATATTTTCAAATAAAGAACAATTTGTTAGTTTGAAACGGTGGTTGGTTTTTCGGCCTAGATTATTTCAAGTTGCTTGATCTCAGCCTCTTTGACGAAGATCTCAGCCGTTTGCTTATTTGCTGGGGATTGGGTTTCGTTTCCAAACCCGGGGACCTTGGCTTTCCAGATTTCGTCGTGGTGACTGGTCACATGGGACCCAACATTTCAACTTTATTTAGGCCTTTCATTTGCTTTTATTTTGGATTTCCGGAGTATCGGGGGGAATTTTTGGCCCCTCAAATTCTGCTGCAACGGTTTTCAACTTTATTTCCCCTTCAACGGCCTTTCGTTTATGATTTTTCCCTCAACTTTAGCCTTAGGGAATTTGGAGTATTTTGGCTTTTCAGACCTTGCCGATATGGTTAGCCACGTGGGAATCAACCCTTTCAACTTCATTCGTCTTTATAGTCACTTCAACTTGATTTTCTCCTTTCAAGGGTTTTGAGTTTGAAGCATCGGCCGCTATGGCCAGTCGAGATCGACTTGATGCCCCTGGCGAAGCTGGGTACCTTTTGCATATTAGCTCGTGTCAAATGAGAAACATGTAAATCAGTCTTGCCATTCTTTATTTACCTTACTTTCGGAAGCAGAGTTAGACCGGAAGGGATTCAAAAGAAAAATAAATGACAGAATGGACAATGAATTTAAACAAGAGGTGTCCCTTTCGGGGAAAGGAAAGAAGGAATTATATCGAGTGCATGTGGAATTCAATGAACATGACATGCCGTTTGGACTGGATGCCTGATCCATGTAAACCATCTGACTGTCAGAAATTCGTCATGACTTTTAACTCGAGGTTGAGAAACCTTGCCCCAGACCATGTTGATATCAATGACCAATCATCCTTTTTCGATTAGCAGTGCCCTTTTTTTTAGGTTTCACCGACTAACCTCTCTCATTTCTCTTCTTACCATCTCCTCACGGTGCCCGTATGGGTTTTCACCGATGAGACTCTCTTATTTTATTTCTCTCATTTGCTTGTATCAGATCCAAACAACTGTATCCTCCAATTTTAGACATTTTTGCCGATTGATCGGAAGGACTTGAACATGATTTGGGGTAAAAAGAATTTGGATTGTATTACAACTTTGGAACCTTTCGGGCGAAACAATCGCCGAACCATTATAACTTCTGCCCCAGTTTCACTTTTAGGGAAATTTGGACTTTTATTTTGGCGTGACTGAACCCCAGAGAGAGGCTGTCTACGTATCCTGTCGAAATCAAGTCAAACGTAGTTCAGGGAACTTTTGTTTTTGTTTTTGATTTTTGTTTTGTTTTTCCTCTGTTTTATTTTGTTTTCTCTTTCTTTTTCTTTCATTGTTCTCCTCTTTATTTTTATTTTTTTTGGATTTCATCATAATTTTTTTCCCTTCTTTTTCCTCTTTCTTTTTCTTTTTCTTTTTCTTTTTTTTTTTCATTTTTCAATCAATCAATTTCTTTCCTTTTTTTCTTCTTTATTTTTTTTTGTTTTCCAATAACACTTTCGGGTTCCAAAGAGGGTAATCAAAGAAGAGTAACCGGCTCAAAGGGTTTGTAAAAGGGTTAATGGTGTTTGGGTAGCAAGAATGAAAGCCGTCGTCATCCCTACCGAAGAACATTTGAAAATATATGGAGGATCAAACATAGTAATTTTTGACTGCACCTGCATTGACAGTTGTTTCAGGGACATTTTCTTCGATGTACCGCAACTACAAACGCACTCTTTTGGCAGTACTCTTGTAGTAATGTATGGACCTTTCCATTCTGAACCAATTTTCCTTTGGTTTTTCCAATTCATGGTTTTATTTCCTTGACCAAACTTAATTTGCATTTGGATTATTGATTCATCATTTCGAAGTCTGGCAACGTTTTAGGATCTTTTGACTGCATCTGCATTAACAGTTGTTTCAGGGACATTTCCTTCGATGTCCCCCAAGTACAACACACTCTTTTGGCAATAC
Source organism: Nicotiana paniculata (assembly GCA_005239505.1). NCBI lineage: Eukaryota > Viridiplantae > Streptophyta > Magnoliopsida > Solanales > Solanaceae > Nicotiana > Nicotiana paniculata. The sequence goes on from ML353082.1 coordinate 29,893, forward strand.
TCTTGTAGTAATGTATGGATCTTTCCAATCTGAACCAATTTTCCTTTGGCTGTTCTGATTTATTGTTTTATCTCCTTGACATAACTTCATTTGCATTCTAATTCTTAATTCATTATTTCGAATTCTGACAGCGTTTTAGTATCTGGGCATGAAGTCCGCAAGCATGTCATATTATTGAAATCTGCATTTAAACAGAACTGAAAGCAGAGCAAGAAAAGAGACTTTTCTAGAAAATTAAATATTAATTCCATTTGATTTTTTTTGTTTTTATTTTGGAGTTTAAAGATAGAAGGGTTTACATCGGAAAGTAAGACAATAAAGTAAAACATTCGGATCACACCTTGAGATAATCCGGACGCAGAACGGATAGCAACACTAGCTACCGAGAATCCCATATGATGGGGGAACTTTCAGGCTTGACGACCGTTTTTGGATTTTCTTCTGTCTCGGCAATGGCTGAAATGACCTTCAGTGCCAGATCAAATTCTTCATCTTCATAAATCTGACCACCGGCCCATTGTGAGCAGGCAGGGGATTGTTCATCATATTAGGGTCATCTTCATCCCTAAGCACTATTTCCTGGACCTCGATGAGATCTTCAACTGCTCTTTTGAGAGTCCAACAATCTCCAGTGTCATGCCCCACGACTCTAGAGTGGTATTCACATCTAGCATCAGCCCGGTGCGTGGGGGACTTGGGGTTTAGCCAGTTTTGGGCCACTGGCTGCAACAGACCTATCCTGACCAACTTTTGGAGCAAACTAGAGTAGGATTTACCAATAGGGGTGAACTGATTCTTTTTGAAAAGCTCTCTTGGGCGATGATTGTATTGGGACACATTTGATTGGGGATTATATGGAGCTTGGTAAAGATGAGCATTTCTAGGAAGTGGAGCTCGGTTTTGGGTATAATTTTGTGGCTGTGTGTAAGGTTGTGTGTTCATCACTGCATAGAGAGGCGGTGTCACGGGATATGAAGCATCATCTTGATAGGGGTAATAGTGTTCTGGGATTTTAGGAAGCATATATTATTGGTTGAATGACTTGTGGGCTCCTTTCGAGCTCGAAGCCATCATGGCTCCTTCTTCTCTCCCTTTTCTGTTCATCAAACCCCCTGACCCATTCTGAACGGCCTGTGATGAAGCCTTAAAAGCAGTTTGACTCAAGATTCGGCCTGTTTTCAAACCATTTTCGACCATCTCCCCAATTTTGATAGCCTCGACGAACGGTCTACCCATATCAGACATCATGGTGTGGAAGCAGTCCATTTCTTGGGCCTGTGGGAAGACCGTAACCATTTTGGCTTCGCCCGTTGGAGGCTTTACCCTGGCAGCTTGCTCACGCCATTTGACAGCATATTCGCGAAAGCTTCCACGATTTTCTAATTCAAATTAGACAAAGAGTTCCTTTTGGGAGCGATGTCTACATTATACTAGAACTAGCGGACAAAGTTTCGGGCCAAATCGTCCCACACATGCCAATGGGTAAGTTCTTGATCCATATACCATTCAGTAGCGATTCTGGTGAGGCTTTCTCCGAAGTAGGCCATTAACAACTCCTCGTTTCCACCAGCATCCCTCAGCTGGTTACAATATCGTTTCAAGTGAGCCATCGGGTCTCCGTTCCCGTCATATTTTTCAAACTTTGGCGTCTTGAAAGCAACTAGCAGGTGAACATGTGAAACCATGCATAAATCAGAGTAGGAGAGACTCTTCTGACCACTCCAACCCTGTATATTTTTTAAGCTTTGCTCTAGGCTTCTCATCTTCCGAGCCATTTCTGCCTGCTCAGGGTTTCTCATTGTTCTTTGATGACCCATGGGAGACTCATATTGCGAGTGCTGAGGGTATGAGTTTGGATTGAGCACTGTTGTCTGTGCCGTGGTGAAGTTTGGTGGTGTATCGAACATAGCTGGCAGTGCCCTTGAATCTAGCGCCTGGGGGTGATCCGCAAAAGGCATTCCGGGGCCATTAGGCAGCAGTAGAGGGCACAAGGATGTTCGAAAGCCCATCTGAACCGGGAATCCACTCAGGAAAATCAAGGATTACGCTTGGCGGTTCCCTACCATTAGACCAGGCGTCCCACATTTCCAACATGCAGCGACGCAACATTCTGTTTTCTTCAGCAGTTGCTGATTCCGACTGCGGAATAGCCTATGACGGGCTATCCTCGGGACCGATGATTGTCAGATTACTTACGGAGGCCACCTCTACCTTTGGATATTGTAAAGGACGAGAAGCCAAACTACCACAAAACCAATCACCTAAATATGACTTGTCTTATTTGCACACATAACAACCGGGTTAGTTTGAGACAATTAACATATAGGGAATCACATATTGGGCATGCAATGTACCTAACAGTTAAACGTTTGTATCATGTGTTTGAACGATTGCATGTTTCATCCCGGCTTTTAAATGTCCCTTTCAAATTTTATCTCTCCCCCCTTTTTTTTTCATATCTCAGTTTCTTTTCTTTTCTCTTTTGTTATTTTTGCTCTTTGTTTTTATCAGTTATTTTGTCACTCTTTTTTTTATTCTCTCTTTTTTCACTTTCTTTTCACTCTTAACTTTATTTTTTGCTCAATTTTTCTCTCTTTTTTTTATTTTTTATTTTCACTCAATTTAATTATGACTATGATCGAATCCGATGGGGATTGCCTACGTATCATGACGCCGCATGAATCAGATCTTGCGTAGTTCTGAAAGATTGAGAATGGATTAAATAAAGCTAACTCTTTTTTTTTGAATTTCGTTTATTTCATTTTTTTGAACTCTTTTTTTTTGTATTTAAGAAAAAAGAAAATATTTTTGGATTTTGAATGTTGCCCCTAAATTTTCAAAAGAGGGACATTAAAGAAAGATTATCTAAAGGATAAAAAGAATAATTTTTTTCAAGTAAGAAAAAAAAATATTATTTCAACCCAAGTGTTTCTATATACACAGCTAACTCTTAGTCGAGAGTCAGTTCTCCAAAACAAAAAAAAACTGTAACTATAGGTGAAAAATTTGGCCTTCTAGGAAGGGTGTGCTCTAATGGATGTTATGAAGAAAACCTGTGTGCTGATATTGATGATTCATGTATGAAAGGTGATTGGAAATCTTAATCGAAATTGACCATGTCATTCTATTTAAGCTCATAATAACTTCTCTATATTTTCACCTAGTGAATTGGTGGTCAACAAAACATTAGTAAACCATGAGGATGCTTGTTTTCCATGCCATAAGAGTATTAATTAAATAAGTCCATAATAAAGTTAACATCAATCGGCAGAATAATGCAGCCTTTCATTGCGAAAATCACGGATTAATGGAACCTTAACTACCAGTCTAGTAGGAGTATAATTTTTCAAACTAGTTTAATTTAGAGGCAACGTCTTTCTTTATGACAAGTAGTAGTACTAATAATCAAATTGTCCGCAAGAAATGACTTGAGTTGGTTGGCTGAACAATTTTCTACGTGGAAAACTTGATATCAATCTGCGTGGACCTTGTCATATGGACAAACGCTATACTGTATATCTATTTAAAGTATATAGCTGAATACTCCATTTACAGTCCAACAATATGAAATTTAATATCAATCTCTTTAATCCTATGCATTTGAAACAATAAGCTACTAGCATTTTCCAAATTCTTAGTGCACAAATCTGGTTAGCAGATTCTTATACTGAACCAAGTCTCGACAAATGCACTTGACAGGTTTTGCTCAATTCTGGACAAATTTGAAACAGAGGAACTGAGTAACACAATTATAACTTGTCTACTAATTCCGAACCTTAACTATTCATCAGTGACTATCACAAGAGTTTACACATAAAAGTCAGTTGTAGCTAGAAATATAGGCTGTACAATCTGAATTTCCGTCACCAAACTTCAGCCCCAAGGCGACAGATTTTTCTAGCTCAAATTCTCTTCAGCTAGCAAGCTAAAACAATGCAGAATTATAGCAGAAATCAGGACAGTTCTTAGGCTGCAACAGTACAGAATCAACAACTGTGCAAATTTCAGCAGCCTAGTTCAGAAACTTAGCAAATGTGCAGGATCAAACTCAAATTTAGTTAAAATCTGGAACCAAGCAGAAAATTGTGTCGCAGACAATTCTACAGATTCACATTCGCAGCCTGCTGGACCAACTGCAATATACCAAACTGGCAGCAACAAACAGGGCATATTTCTTTTACTGAGCAGAAATTTCCAAAAGTGCAGGAACAGGGCAGGTTTCTCAACCAATGAATGTGAGCAGACAACCTTAGTATAGATCAATGTAGTCAAGAAATCTTCAAGTGAAACTCTTGATTGAAACTCCTTGCTTCAGGTTTTTGCAACTGTCGAAGCTGCTCAAAACTGACCAAAAACTGATATTTGCAGCTTGTCTTTGGCCCTCTTTGTGTTCAGAATTTTCAGGAACAATAAGTTCAGGTTCAAATAATTCTAGAACCAAGCTTAAAAGGGAAAAGAAACACTTAACGACAGAATTTCAGCAACATAGACTTACTTACACAGTAAACTTCCAAACTGGACTGATCTGAAGCTGGACAGAATTCCAACCGGTGTTTCTTCTTAATCCAACCCTCAGTAGCAGGAACAAGGGCAAATTCAGTTCCCACAACTCCAGAACAATAACCCAAATTTAGTCGCTAACAGCTACTATCGACTAAAATGAATTGGACGACAGCCTCAAACAATCCTATTTCAGTGCAAAACTGGAACAAACACAGAAGGTCAGTTCTACATTCCCAACTGCATTCCCCAACAAGAACTTCATACAATAGTTCAAACCAATGACAACCTCGAGTCGACTTTACGAATTCAAAATCAATCAATTTTAAAGAATGAAGATGCAATTCAGTTTCATTCAATTGATTTCAAAGGAGCTAAAAACAAGGAACTCAAATCAACTTCACAGATTCAAATCAATCACCTCAGAAAGATCGAGTCGTTGTTGAGTTGAAACTTGATTCTCTCCAAAATTTCAGAAATCAGAGATGGAGCTCAGTTTTAAACTCAAAGAATCAAACATGTACTTAGAGAAAATTTGAAGCTATGTTCTACAATTCAGTTTGAAACTCAATGAAATATTTTTGAGATTTTTGAAAAATTGTGGAAATAGAAAGGTAGAAATTATTTTTGTATTTTTAGTTGTCCCTTTTTTAACGAAGAAACATTATTTGGGTTCTGATACTTTTATTTTTTATCTTTTATTTGTTTGGAATTTCCTAAGAAAAAACTCCTAAAGAAGAAATTAAAGAAATTATTATTATTATTATTATTATTATTATTTTTTTGATTTTTTTTTTTGGNAAGGTTTGCCTACGTATCTCACATCCACTGAGCACTAGACCCGCGTAGTTCTGCCAGTTTTCACGGAACTGGGAAACATGACTTTTGAGAACATTCATTTATTTTTTTATAGACAGAGTTTCATATTTCGAATAACTACCTCTCACTCTTAGTTTTTTTTAATTTTCTTTTTTATTCTAGAAGCCGGTCAAGATGCATGCCGAAACAAAACAGATGCCAAGTAGCACGTAAAATCCATCAGGATGGTCTTTTTTTTCGGGTTTGCCTGTCCCAGACGGACTCAACACCTGTGTTAAGTCCCCTAAGTCAAATGCACGTGATGAAAATAATCGTTCCTACTAGGGATCCGACATGAGGCTATGTTATACTAGGTTTATGACCATGGGCTTTGTTCTAGACCTGGCTTACCCGAGCGGACAGCTCGANGAAGACTCAGAGAGAACAGGGTTCGTAACAATTTATATATTGTCCAAATAATATCAAAGCGGTAAAAAGCAGCATGTACCACATTAGGCTCAAACACGTAAAAATCAGACAATCATGAAAGCCAAATATAATAGCTATTCTAAGATGAAATTCTTGAACCCTGAACCAGAGATTCTAGGTTCGATCCCCAGCAGAGTCGTCAGAGCTGTCACACCTCCTTTTTCACTACCTCGGATTAATGAAGGGTTAATAAGGGAGTTTTTCCAATTAAAGTGACATTATACGATTTTGGGATTTATTTATTTCAGAGTCTCCATCCGGATTTTTTACGATACTGCGGGACACCGTTTTAATTTAAAAATCCAAAACCGAGGAAATTTTGACTCTGTTTTAATTTGTCTGCGACCAGAAATCCGAGTAAGGAATTATGTAGCCCGGGAGAAGGTGTTAGGCATTCCCGAGTTCTGTGGTTCTAGCACGGTCGCTTAACTATTAATATTTGGCCTAAATTATCTGCTTATTTATATATTTTAGCCTATTGTGCATTATGAACCTTTTGAACCGCTTTTAATATTTATGGAATTATTTTGAAACAAGTCACGATGTCGTACACTTGTCATTTTTGGACACATGGTAAACGCGCCACATGAAATGCACCCGCAATTTACAACGTGTTGATTTATTACTGTTTGAAGTTGTGATCAGGAGCATGAGTTGCAAACAGTGTAGATTACGTAATCATGACTATGGTCACGATGATTTGATTGCGTATCTGAAGCAAACTATTATTCTTATAAGTTCTTTATTTTTTCGAAGTTTAGGATTATTGTGAGGCCACGAATTATGGGTAAGATTAGGGAGAAGTAGGGATTAAATTAATAAATAGGTCATAAGATTAGTGTGTCACATCTTAGTAAATTGTTGATGCTTTGCTTTTCGGTTATCTAAAAATGCCCATTGGAAACAGTACCTTGAACTAAATGTTTCGCTAATATCATGCCAATTACTTTGGTTCCAAACTTTAAAGCAACAGACTAAAGCTAAATGTTAAAAATTATGAAGTTAACATAATCATATTCAACCTAATTACACAGCTCTGTGGAGAAAGTAAAATGGATTTCAATCTTGAATTTAGCCTACAGAATCAGTGATTTTCCTTACTTTTCTGATCACATCTTCTTATTTTTTTTAACAGTCCTTCATTCTGCTGTCCAAATTTATTAACTAAATCAAACAAACTAAACAATCATTTAGTCTAAAACACATTAAACACTACACCCAACATTTCAATCACAAGATAGTCAGCTACTAATGCACAAAATATTCCATAACTAATAATATATATGTTGCCAAAGTGTGACAGTGCCAAATTAGATTTGCCAAATCCAAACAGCAACAAAAGATGAAATAAAGTAGTCATGATTTATACCAAATCAGATATGAAAAAATACAAAAAAAAAAAAAGTAAGAAAACATACCTAAAATCCTTATTCCCACATCTCACTTCACTATCTGCTCAAGGACAAAATTTAGAAGCAACGAGAGGCCGAATACATGCTGGGAATTGGTAAATTAGGAGTCAGCAGAAGCAGAATCGGCAACGAACCAACATACAACAAACGCTAAGTAGTTTTGATAGCTTGTAGAAATTTCATGGAGACAAGAAATCCATCTATGAAATCATTTTTCTTCAAATCTTCATAGAAAATTCCAGTTTCTTTCTATTTATTTCCAGCTTTTGATTTTCAGATCTTTGGCCAAAGAAAAACAAATTGTTTCAACTAGGTTTGGGTGGTACTTTTCGGTATTAATAGGGTTTTTCTACGGACGTACGAAAGCTACCTTTGGGTGGTGTTTTTGATGATCTAGGTGAAGAAAAGGGTGGGGATCGACAGCGGCTAATGGTGGTGTCGAAGTAGAGGGAGGCTGATGTCCGTGGGTCTGTCGCCGGTGAGGTGAGAGAGCTGGGGGCTGGTTGGGATAATGTGTTTGGAGAGGGGTGTGTTTGGAGAGGAAGATGGGAGCCCCATGGGAAAAAAATGGAGGATCTTTTTTTTATCAGGAGCGTCATCCATTAGGTCTTTAGGGAATGGTGGTTTTAATGGGTGAAGGGAAAGGGTGAAACGACGCCGTTTAGGCGTCTAAAGGGGGTGCTGGGCCGATTTCGGTATGGACTTGGGCGTGGGTGTGGGTGTGTAGGAATTTTGGGCTTCAACAAAACAAACCTATTTTCCTTTGCAAGGTTAACCTAATTCAAAAATCAACTAAATCTCCTTCTTTTCAAATTAGCCACTTAGTTTAAAACTCCAATTTTGATACCACTCTTTGTAAAAATCAACCAATTATCCATTTTAAACTACTAATCAAATAATCAACTATGCAGTTTTGATTTTTAGAAGATGCATTTACAATGTAATTAAATCCTAAAATGAAGTTTAAAATCCAAAATGCTAATGAAATCAAGATTCGAATATTTATTATGATTTTTAAATTATTAAATAAGCATGGAATGCAACTAAATAAGGGAAAGTTTCTAAAACTCATCAAAATATATATTTTTGATTATTTTTAGGAGTAATTTCCATGCGGGGCAAAAATTGGGTGTTCATAATCAGGAGATAGCTTTGGAGATTTTGAGGTATATCTGCCGCTTTCGCAGACCTAGGAGCCCCTCTCTATTCTTCCCTATGTCAAACACGTTTTGTATTCCTTTTATTAGACTCTAGTGTATAGAGATGCTATTTTCTTTATATAGCTTGTGACTTACGATGTTTGAATTTTGGGAAGACTCTGTATTTATAGAGTATTGGTTATTGTACATGTCGAGCGGCATTGTTGCTAGTTATTCAGTTATCCACTACTTTTAGTTGCCAAGTTTTACTTTCATTTTGTTATTTTCTATAATTTGTTAGGTTTACCTAGTCGTAGAGACTACGTGCCGTCACGACGTTATAATGAGGCAGTTTAGGTCGTGACATAGGCATGGGCACTAGCCTCAAAGCCGATGTGGAACCTGTGATAGAGACTACAGAAGGAACTGAGGATGGTGGTGGAGGCATAACTGCAACACTAGACGAAGGCTCAACCGAAGTGAATGGAATGTTTATTGTCTCTGCAACTACCACCGATGGATCATCAGACTGACCTGTGGTGATAGACGACTTACCCATTTTCTTAGGGTTGTGTGCATAAATCAATGAATACCATGAGAAAGGCTTATTTGGCCGAACCTTTGTGTCAAAATCCCTCGGCTCTACCCTCGCATCCGTGAAAAGCTCTGTAATGGTGTTGGGATACGGGTAGCATGTGTCAGCTTGCCAACCGACCACTAAGATGTTGGCCGACATCATGTCACCCACATTTATAGTGTACCCGGCCATGATGGAAGCAAGTAGGACAACTCGAGAGATCGGAAGATATGTCTCGTTCAGGCACATGTCTAGTCTATTGCATACAAAGGTTTGCCACCCCTTTGCCGCAAAGCTCAGTGTACTCCTGTGAATAGCAACCCCTGCTGTGATCCATGGTGGTGGTGGCCCAGGAGCTGCCAGAATCTATGCTAGCCAAGGAGGAGCTGCATCCCCAAGTGAATGTTTCTCCAAATACTCTGTGGGCTGCACATCATCGAACCCCAAGTAAGTGTTCAATGTGTGATGATCAAATCGCAATTTGAGGTTCCTCACTTTAGTCACCTTTGTCCCTTTCTTAATATGCACCACGTTGGCTTAGAATTCCTGGACAATGTACTATTTCACATCCACCACGCTCTTGATAAAACACATCCACCCTTTGCATTCTTGAAATTTCCTTAGAACTGCAAAGTTATACTTCTTCAACCTTTCAAGGCCGGTAATAGTAGTGTCTCTCCTCTACCATCTTCTGGGATGTCTTGCACATATGTCTCGGGTGCCTGAGGGGCATGTGTAGTGGAAGGCTTAGACTCCTGGATAGCTGTGATGACCCAAGGGGTCATTTTATGAATTTAGACTCCGTTATAGACTTATTAGCCATAAAAAGATTAATTTTAACTACCTCGATTTTTGTGCCCAGTCCGAGCGTGAAACCAGAAAGCTTTTATGGAAAATATAAGAAATAATAATTGTTAGAATTAAAAATTTGGTTTTAGTTGACTTGAGTCAACATTTTGAGTAAACAGACTCAGATCTGTGTTTCGACGATCCCGGGAGGTCCCCAGTAATATATGGGACCCGGGCGTATGCTCGGAAATGAATTCCGAGGTCCCAAGCCTTAGAAATAAATTTTTGAAAGAAATTGTTTTGTTGAAATATTTATGAGATAAAAAAAGAATTAATGTTTAAAATCATTGGTATCGGGCCTGTATTTTGGTTCCGGAGCCCGGTACAGATTTTTTATAATATTTAGGCCTTGCCTGTGAAATTTGGTAAAAACGGAGTTCGTTTGATGTGATTTGGATATCCGCTTGAAAAGTTATGAACTATAAGTGTTCTTCAGGAAAATAATGAGTTTTGAGGTTTAATTCGTTGTTTTACATGTTATTTTCATGATTTGATCGCATGAGACAGTCCGTATTATACTTTTAGACTTGTGTGCATGTTTGATTTAGAGCCTCGAGAGCTCGGGTGAGTTTCAAATAAGTTTGAGTTGTGTTGCGCTCGTTCTTTCTTATGCTTCGACGTCATTTCTTCAGGCATAAATGATATCATATTGAACAAATGAGCTCCGATTTCTGTTTTGAATGAAGTATTAGATCCGTATCGTAATTACGGACCCGTAGCAAAAAGAATCATCAAATTTGGACATCGTATGAGGGTTTTATGTGCATTTTACTAAGGTTGCCAGATTTTTCAGGTTAATTACGAATTTACCCCTGACGGCGTATTAAAAATCTGCAAAAGTTGCAAATATTAAAACCTATATATCTCCTTCATTATAAGGCCAAATTGAGTGATTCAAAAGCCTAGTTTGACTAGAATTTCACAAGAAATCTATTGAATACATAAAAATCGAGTTTCGAGATTGTTTGGAACGAAAAACGAGGCAGAATAGCTGGCAGAAAAATATATATAAAACGGGCAGACTTCTTCTTCTTCAAATTTTCAAACCCCACAGCCGTAGGAACGAATGTTTTCACCAAATATCATCCCCAAGTCATAGGTAATCAATTATAAACTTTACTCTTTCAATTACCTATTGTTTTTCATCACTTTTAAATCAAAAAACTAAGAATTTTCATGGTAAAATTGAGGGTTTGGGTAGAATTAGGGAATTTTATAAAAATTGAATCTTTACCTCGAATTGAGGTCGGATTTCAAAATTAATTGTATATTTGGGTTCGTGGGTGAATGGGTAAACGTAATTTGGTCCGAACCCCGAGTTTAGACCAAGCGGGCCCGGGGTCGGGTTTTCACTTTTTTTTAGAAAACATAGGAAAAGTTATATTTTTCAATAAAGTTAGTTCCTTTAGCATTAGTTAATGATATTAAGTTAATTGTGATTACATTCGAGCAAGTTAGAGGTGAATTCAAAAGGAAAAGCAATAATTGAGCAGTGAGTGGCCTGCGAAATTGAGGTAAGTGTTTGGTCTAACTTTTTCTTGAGGGAATAGGAATCCCCACTTGTTTGCTATGTAAAATGCATGGACGTGGTGTATAGGTGAGGTGACGAGTATCTATGCACCACCCAATTTGCCTGTTAAGCATGATCCCTTTCCCGTTCCCAACTTATTTGATTCTTGTCGTAATTGTTCTATGTCAATTATTGTTTCTATGTGGTCTTATTATTTTATTGTTAGATATTGTTGTGGTTATTTTGAAAAGAGTATTAGTTGTTTTAGCTGGATTCCTTGTGGTACAAAACGGTTGAGCGGTTTGGCATTGTTTTTACAAATTTTATATATGTATATGTTCCTATTGGTTCCATTGTTGATAATATTGAGGAAGTGTTGAGGAATGCAGTTTAACTGTTTTATGATTGTTGAGGTTTACGTGGTTGTTGGGTTTCAATTAATTTTTGTCAATTGTTGTGGCGAGTGTATTAAAAGTGTTGGTTGTTCTTTTGATTTTTATCATGGTACATAAAGACTGAGCTGGGTTGACAGCGTTACGGTGTTTACATATATTCTGGTTGGTTATTGTAAAATGATATTGGGTAAAGCTTACGAGCTATACGGTTTTCTGTTTGAAATTGTGGAAATAAAAGTTTTATGAATTGTTTGGCCTAAATTGTGAAAGTCTCATAAATAAACTTACATGATATGTCCAGTGGGAGCGGGTTGCACGCCGCAACAAGGAGTGATAAGGGTGGACAGGTGGGATCGGGTTGCACGCCGCAACAAGGAGCGATAAGGGAGGACATTTATATTTTTATTGTTTATAAATTAAAGGCTGGAACACTCATTGTTTTATTGTCATTATTTAATCTTCTGCTCTTTCTATTATTTAAAGTGAAACTTGTTTCGTTTTCAATTGTTGAGAGATAAATATTGTGAAAGGCTTTGACTTAAATTGTAAAATCCTTTTTATAAATAAAGAGATGTGATTGACTGGTGGGAGCGGGTTGCACGCCGCAACAAGGAGTGATAAGGGTGGACAGGTGGGATCGGGTTGCATGCCGAAACAAGGAGTGATAAGGGTGGACAGGTGGGATCGGGTTGCACGCCGCAACAGGAGTAATAAGGGTGATATATTTATAGGGAGGAGCAATAAGGGTGGACAGGTGGGAACGGGTTGCACGCCGCAACAAGGAGCGATAAGGGAGGACATTTATATTTTTACTGATTTTCAAAGAAAAACAAAGATTTGAAAACTTACTATTTTATATTACTATTTTTCATATTTTAGCACTACTTCTATCTAAAGTTAAAGTTTGGAACCTTGAAAATTATTTGAGAGTTGGTTATAGCTGAGGCCTGGAAAAGGCGGCTGAGTTATTTCATTGTTGTTGCAGTACTTAATTATTTGTTTAGATTTCCTTCTTGCTTTATATTTATTGTCTCAGATATATTTTTGTTGTTCGTGTAGAATTGTTTTATTGCGTTATAGTATATATTATTGTCACATGTTACATGTTGTTAATGCCCCGCCGTAGCCTCGTCATTAGTTCGTCGAGGTTAGGCTCGGCACTTACCCAGTACATGGGGTCGGTTGTACTGATACTACACTCTGCACTCTTTTGTGCAGATCCAGGTATCGACCAGCAGTAGAGATATTTAGAGCGGCTATTCATTTACTCGGAGACACGAGGTATATCTGTCGGCGTTCGCAGATCTCGAGAGTCTTCTCCTATTTCCATAAAAGCTGTTTTATTTTATTCAGAACAGTTATATTATTTTTTTCGGCCCGGTATTTGTAGTATTCTTTAATAGTTCGTGAATTGTGACACCAGATCCTGGGTAGTCTTAGAGTTATTTATATAATTAGTTCGTGGTTCATTTTTATTCAATTATTTATTATTTTATCATTGAAAATCATTTAAATTAAGTTTACGTTAGATTTATTTATTGATGTTTAAGAAGATAATCAAAGGAAGTTAGCTATTCAAATTCTAACATTGGCTTGCTAGCAAGTGTAGTGTTAGGCTCCATCACGATCCCTAAGTTGGGAATTTGGGTCGTGACAAGTTGGTATAAGAGCACTAGGTTGCTTAGGTCTCACAATTCACGAACAAGCTTAGTAGAGTCTGAAGGATCGGTACGGAGACGTCTGTACTTATCTCTCGAAGGCTATTGAGTTAGGAAACAACTCCATTTTTATTTATACTCTATCGTGCGAATTTATTCTATCACGAATGATTGAACCTTTCTATTCTTGTTCTCTCACAAATCTTGACAACACGCGAAGCGTCTACAACCGGAAAAGATGAAGCCCCAATGACAACTACGATTAGGGGGAGAGACAGAACCAGAGCTTAGACTAAAGCTTGAACATCAGCACCTATTGTACAGTCTCAAATGGATCTAGACGTGGAGGTTCTAGCCCAGTCAATACATGTTGGACTACCCCATATCCCAGAAGGATTTATAGCTACTTCAGTACTGCATAACAAGGGAATAGTTGAAAGCAACGGAGTTGATTTATATGAGCTGTGAAGTTTAACATTGTGAATTATCAAACATTTTGACCTATGGCTTTGTGCCAAGTGGGGAAGTCCACTGTCAAGGAATAGATTACGGGGTCATGTGTTATATCGGTTTTGGCCTGGAATGTATAAGGCCTGAGAGTTTGCAAGAGATAAAGCTGTGACTAGCGATATGTCCGCCTCCTTAATAGTCCCATACCTCGGCACCACAGGAGTTATGTGAACAACTTTGAATCTATAGAAGGTCTACTCAACGTGGAAATCACGGTTGAGGATTTTGTGGTGCTCCAGAGGGAGTACAGTGGTTAACAAGCTTCTAGACTATATGGTTCGTGCGAAGAATTATCTTAATAGAGCTCTAATTTTGTGATCATTGTGTGTCAATAGATATGAGAGTTACCCCAAAAGAATAATGAAAAATATGAATAAATGAGGTAGCTCAGTAGTGTTGAGTCAACATAGTAAAAAAAGAAATTGGCCGCCGGTGTTTGTGGCAAGCCTATGAAGAGGACGACCAGCCAATGCAACATCAACTACTTGACTCAGTTCTCATAAATGGTTTTGAAAGACTTTGTTTCTTAGAATCTCCATAATGTGTGGCACATAGGGTTTGAATGGTTGCGTCAGGCCACCATCACAGTGTCAGGACATGCCATCAGGTTTGATAAGTTAGCCCGTCATACTCCTACTTCAGTTCATATAGACAGAGAACAAGTTCACAGACTCATTAAAGGACTCAAATATGATTGTAAGATTTTGGACGACACAGGGCAGGTTGATACTTCATTTCGGGTAGTGGTATGAATTTTCCTAGGCTTGGGAGAGTCATATTTCATTAGAACATTCAGGCGACGTTCCCTATTGAAGTTATAATTCAATTTACATGAACAACTAGAGAAAAACGGGTCCGAATGTCGAAGGTGGAGGTCAGATTCCTATAGGTGGAGACCCAACCAATTGATATATTTTCTATGGTATGGCTGAGGTCGTTATATCAAATGGTTCCATAAACAGAACAATCTCTAGTTATTATAAAGTGATGATTTCCTGAACTTTAATAGGTTATGCGTATCTAATAAAATTCTTCAAATATGCTCCACTCTCGAGTGAGCTTCGTAACTCAAAAAAATCTACTTATGGGAATACTTGTATTGAGAAATTGTATGGAGATAACTGTGTCTATCATCACGTGTTGTAATTTAGTTTAACGAAATATATTTAAAGGAAGAAAATGGAAGGTTTCGAGTGGCACCATGCGCATGTTGCTTGTGATTCAGAATCGAGGATGAGATCCTCACATTGTAATATGATTTGAGATGTTTAAATCGGGCTACGAGCTGCGGTGGAAGTTATGTAAGGACGAGGTCCTTGTGATGGAAATCCTTGTTTTTAAATTCTCCCGTGTATATTAAAATTTTATTATAGTACTGGTCATGCCTGTTAGGCTTATTCAACAATTCATGTATAAAATAATAATGATGATCATAACAATAAATGAATAAATAATAATAATAAAAGTAATACTAATAATAATTAAATAAATAAATAAAGAAATAAAGAAATAAATTAATTAATTAACTTTGTATAATTTTCCAAATTCGTGTCAGAATTATTGAGCTTTGACCTACAAGGTAGGTGCCCCGCCCAAGTGGCGTTAAATGAGACACGTTAAGTCGGGTATATAATTATGAGGTCTTCATGAATCGCACCTCGTCATTAGTATTGTGAAGGATGAAAGGGGATTATTGTTAACGTGAAGCTGNAAAGCCGTTGATAATTCCGTAATTGTCTATGAATTAATATTAAGAAAATAGAGGCGGTGAGTATGGGCAGCCTTGTCTATATTCCAGTTGGTGGGAGGCCGTTAGCATCAAACATCCAGACGTTGGCTAATCAGTTCGTGAGGTCAGATATTTCCCCTTGCAGTTTTCTAGCTCGTTCAGTCGCTCAGTCTTCTCTAATCAAGCATATCCGGAAGCGGCAGGATGGTGACTCACATTTGGCTGTTCTTAGGGACACAACTCGGCACAGTGATGCCAAGCAAGTTATAGTTGGAGATGATGGTGTTTTGAGGATGCATGGTCGGTTATGTGTGCCTAATGTTGATAATCTTCGTGAGTTGATCCTTGAGTAGGCTCACAGTTCTAAGTATTTTATTCACCCAGGGGCAGCTAAAATGTACCAAGATTTGAGAACACATTATTGGTGGAGAAGGATGAAAAAGGACATTGTGGCGTATGTGGCTCGTTGCTTAAATTGTCAGCAGGTAAAGTATGAGCATCAGAGACTTGGTGGTTTACTTCAGCAAATAGAGATTCCTGAGTGGAAGTGGGAGCGTATCACTATGGACTTCGTTGTTGGACTCCCATGGACTCAGAGGAAATCTGACGCCGTTTGGGTTATTGTGGATAGGCTGACTAAATCAGCACATTTCATTCCTTTGGCAAGTACTTATACTTCAGAGCGGTTGGCTGAGTTATATATTTGGAGATAGTTCGCCTTCACGGTGTGCCCGAGTCTATCATTTCAGATCGAGGTACGCAGTTTACTTCGCACTTTTAGAGGGCAGTTGAGCGTGAGTTAGGTACCCGAGTTGAGTTGAGTACAACATTTCACCCTCATACTGACGGACAGTCTGAGCGTATCATTCAGATATTGGAGGATATGCTCCGTGCTTGTGTTATTAACTTTGGAGGTTCGTGGGATCAGTTCTTGCATTTATCAGAGTTTTCTTATAATAATAGTTATCAGGCGAGCATTCAGATGGCTCCCTATGAGGCATTATATGGTAGACGGTGTAGATCTCTAGTTAGATGGTTCGAGCCTGAAGAAGCTCAGTTATTGGGTACAGATTTAGTGTAGGAGGCCTTAGATAAGGTCAAGATTATTAAGGAAAGGCTTCGTGTAGCTAAGTCTAGGCAAAAGAGTTATGCCGATCATAAGGTTCGTGACGTGGAATTCATTGTTCGAGAGAGAGTATTGCTTCGGGTATCGCCCATGAAGGGTGTTATGAGGTTTGGAAAGAAGGGTAAGTTGAGCCCTAGGTATACCGGGTCGTTTGAGATTCTTGATAGAGTGGGGAAGGTAGCGTATAGACTTGTATTGCCTTCAGGGTTATCCTCAGTTCATCCTGTATTCCATGTGTCTATGCTCCGGGAATACCATCGTGACTCGTCTCACGTGTTAGACTTCAGCTCTGTCCAATTGGAAAAAAGACTTGACTTATGGGGAGGAGCCAGTAGCCATTTTAGAGCGGCAGGTTCGTTAGTTGAGGTCTAAGAGTTGTCCTTCAGTTCGAGTGCAGTGGAGAGGCCAGCCCGTTGAGGTAGCTACTTGGGAGTCCGAGTCGGACATGCAGAGTAAATATTACACTTGTTTGCAAATTCAGGTAATCTTCTATGTCCGTTCGAGGACGAACGTTTATTTTAGAGGTGGAGATTGTGATGACCCAAGGGATCATTTAATGAATTTAGACTCCGTTCTAGACTTATTAGCCATAAAAAGATTAATTTAACTACCTCGATTTTCGTGCCCAATCCGGGCGTGAAACCGGAAAGTTTTTATGTGAAAATATAAGAAATTATAATTTTTAGAATTAAAAATTTGGTTTTAGTTGACTTGAGTCAACATTTTGAGTAAACGAACTCGAATCTGTGTTTCGACGATCCCGGGAGGTCCGTAGTAAAATATGGGATCCGGGTGTATGCTCGGAAATGAATTCCGAGGTCCCAAGCCTTAGAAATCAATTTTTGAAAGAAATTATTTTGTTGAAATATTTATGAAATAAGAAAAGAATTAATGTTTAAAATCATTGGTATCGGGCCCGTATTTTGGTTCCGGAGTCCGGTACAGTTTTTTTATGATATTTAGGCCTTGCCTGTGAAATTTGGTAAAAGACGAGTTCATTTGATGTGATTCGGACATCCGCTGGAAAAGTTATGTACTATAAGTGTTCTTCAGGAAAATAATGAGTTTTGAGGTTTAATTCGTTGTTTTACATGTTATTTTCATGATTTGATCGCACGAGCAAGTTCGTATGATACTTTTAGACTTGTGTGCATGTTTTATTTAGAGCCCCGAGGGCTTGAGTGAGTTTCAAATAGGTTTGAGTTGTGTTGTGCTCGTTCTTTCTTATGCTTCGACGTCGTTTTTTCAGGCATAAATGATATCATATTCAACAAAAAAACTCCGATTTCTGTTTTGAATGAAGTATTAGATCCGTATTGTAATTACGGACCCGTAGCAAAAACAATCATAGAATTTGGACATCGTATGAGGGTTTTATGGGCATTTTACTAAGGTTTCTAGATTTTTCAAGTTAATTACGAAATTACTCCTGACGGCGTATTAAAAATCTTCACAAGTTGCAAATATTAAAACCTACATATCTCCTTTATTATAATGCCAAATTGAGTGATTCAAAAGCCTAAATTGACTAGAATTTCACAAGGAATCCATTGGATACATAAAAATCGAGTTTCAGGATTGTTTGACATGAAAAACGAGGCAGAATAGCTGGCAGAAAAATATATATAAAACGGGCAGACTTCTTCTTC
>MDKI01259115.1:0-11033 GCA_005239505.1 Nicotiana paniculata
TTTCACGTGACTCAATCATCGAATAGTTAAATTAAATAAATTATCGTGACTATGGGTACGGTTTTCATGGCATAGTCATGGTATGTAACCCCAAAATTCGAGTGCACGATGGCGTGACTCGACTATCAAACCGCTAAATTGAATAAATTATCATGACTATGGGTACGGTTCCCATGGCGTAGTCACAGGTACGTAACTTCAAAATTCGAGTGCACGCTGGCATGACTCGACCCACCCAACTTTAATTAAAAGCGGTTTAAAAGGAATAAAATGCACGTAGGTCTCAAAAAATATTTTAAAATCAGATAAATAGGCCAATAATAATAGTTGAGCGACCGTGCTAAAACCACGGAACCCGGGAATGCCTAACACCTTCTCTCGGGTTAACATAATTTCTTACCCGAATTTCTGTGTTCACGGACTATAAAACAGAGTCAAGTTTTCCTCGATTCAGAATTTAAACCGGTGGCTTGGGACACCATAAACTATCCCAAGTGGCGAATCTGAATTTAAATAAAATAATCTCGTTTCTATTATCACTTAAATTGAAAAAAACTCCCTTATACCCTTCCGGGGGTAGTAAATAGGAGGTGTGACAGCTCTGGCGACTCTGTTGGGGAATAAGAACTCAGAATCTCCGGTTCTGGGTTCAAGAATTCGAGCTTAGAGTAATTATTATATGTTGGCTTTATTTGTTACCTGATTTTATTCACATCCTAATGCGCTAAATGTTGCTTTTTAACACTTTGATATTATCTGAACTGTATATAAACTGCTACGAAACCCCTCTTTTCTATCTTCTGAGGAGTGCACGCTGGCGTGACTTCTTTCTGTTAGTGTCATATCCCAATTTAGAACGAGGTTCGGACAAGTTGCAAAGCCGGATGATCTTTTGTTACCGGTACGCTGCTCCCCCCCCTCCTCCCCCGGATCGAGTTGTCCGCTCAGGTTAGTCAGGTCTAGTACAATACACCCAAATTTTAAACCTAGAATAACATAGCCTCATGCCGGATCCCTAGTAGGAACGCTTGTTTGCTTCACGTGCATTTGACTTAGGGGACTCAACACATGGGTTGGGTCCGTCTAGGATAGGTGTACCCCCAAAAATAAAAGACCATCTTGATGCATTTTATGTGCTACATGTTGCATTCTTCAAGGGTAAAAGTGGACATTTGGTGGACCAATGACGGTTGAAGGTAAATGAAAAAGAAAAGAGGGTTAAGTGTGAAAATGAAGCAAGTAGGGCCCAATTATATTTTTATTTCGCAAATTTATTTATTTATTTATTTTCTTTCAAAAAAAAGTCCAAAAAAATGAAAATGAAAAATATAATAATAATAATAAAATATTTTGCATGTTCCCATCATTTTTTTTTAAAATATCAACAAAAAAAAAGAAAAAGAAAATCCAAAAGAGATTTTACATGTTTTCATCATTTTTTCAAAAAAAGAGGCGAAAAATGTGTTTTTTTACAAATCATTATTTGTTTTAATTCTCTCTCGTATCCAATCTCCCGAACTACGCATACCTGATTCTCGTCTTTCGGGGTAGGATATGTAAGCAACCCACATAGGGCCCGGTCTTCCTAGTGTGTCTTAGGTCCTTGGCTTCGCGGGGTCTTAGCCAAATCTTGCATGCTTAGCCATTTTTTTTAGCCACATAAGCCATTTCTACAAAATGAGTCATTTTTGCAAAGTAATTTTTCCATGTCTTTGAGGGTACCTTTGCCGAGTTTGCACTAATAGCAACTTTTGGCCACACAAGCCATTTTTCCAAAATAGCCTCAATCGTGCCTTGCATGTGTCCAACAGGAAGTGTAATTGTCGCACATAGTGTTCTAGGTCTTTAACTCTATTTGGTCTTAGTTTTCTCATACAGGGGTGGATCTACTTAGCGGAGCTTGAGCACGACAAACGCCGCAGGACCATCCAGTCAGGACCGCTGCATTTAGGAGCTGCTTGAGGAGTTTATTATTATTATTATTAATTTTTTTTATTAAAAAAAATGTGTTTTTTGTTGTCTTTTACTTTCTAGTCATGTCCAATAGTATCGAGTCTGTTAGATGGTGTCAGAGTCTATCATAGTCTTGCTGAGTTTGTCGAGTCTTTTGTTATTGTATTTTGATTCCGTATTAAAAAAAAGATTGTAAATGAAAAATCCAAAAAATATTCTTATTTTTTTTAGTTTATTTTATCCATCACTTCCCCGAAAATACGCTTGATATGATTCATGTGGAACATGATACATCGGCAACCTATATAGGGTTCGATCAAATTATTAAAAAAAAATAATTTAAAAAAATGAAAAAGGAAAGGAAAAAAAATGAAGACGTGAGGGGTGATAAAAAGAAAATGTTGATATTAGTAAGAAAAGAGAGGAAGGAAAATGAGCAAGCCACGAAGTGCTAGAAAATAAAGAAAAGAGAGAAAGTGAATGAACAAAATTGGGATGATGCCAATGACCTTGTGACCCTCGAATTCATTCTAGAACCATTAATTGTTGTTAGGGGCATTGCACGTAATGTGATATTTCAATCTGATAAATGCCCTAACACTATCATGTTGGCTTTGTTTCGCTCTTGTTTGTTACTTTTATTGTTATCATAATAGAGGGTGGTTAGTTTGTGGTACTTTGGAATTCATTCATACAACACAAGGTCAAAAAGCAAGGTAGTCATGGCTAGCAAAGACTTGGCCACATGAGTTGTGGACCTGCCGAGGGAAATTGTTGAATCAGAATCAGAACTGAAAGAGGAGCTCCGTAGGGCAAAACATCAGATGACGGAAATGTATCAGGCATGGGCTAAAGGACACCCTCCACCTTCATTCCGTACCAACTATGCGGAAAACATTGCTTCCATTCCACCACTGTCCCAAGCCTAGATGCCCAATACCATTGACCTTTCCCTACAACACGCACCAGGCTTCGCCCTTTACCACTCCTACCCGGGCACTTCGTCCCAAACTTTTCATGCCCCACCAGCCAAAACAACCTCATTCCATGCTCCGACACCTGCTCCCATTTTCATACCCCCTCCACAAGCTACCCTTCACCGACCCTCTAGTGAGCCCGCATTTCAAACTCCAGATACCCAATACCATGCTCCAGAACCCACCTTTAAAGTCCCAGATCCTTACTCTTACACCCCTCACTTCGAGCCTCACGCTGAAACTGAAAAAACAGCAAAGAATGCAGAGCAAGAAGTGATCTTTAGGAAAGTAAAGAGCTTGGAGAAGTCACTGAGGAATATGAAAGGGCTAGGAAGTCAAATGAGTATGGCTTTTAAGGATTTGTGTTTGTTTTCTGATGTCCAACTGCCGACCGGGTTCAAGATGCCCAAGTTTGACTTGTATGACGGACATAGGGATCCTATATCTCATCTGAGAGGTTATTGTAGAAGAATAAGAGGCGTCGGGGGGAAGGACGGATTACTGATGTCGTACTTCAGCCAGAGTCTGAGTGGGACAGCTCTAGAATGGTACACCCTCCAGGACTCCAACAGGTGGTACACATGGGATGATATGGCCCGGGCCTTTGCCCGACACTTTAGTACAATATAGAAATTGTCCCGGATCGCATGTCCCTCACCAAGATGGAAAAGAGGCCTAATGAAAGTTTTAGGGAGTATGGGCTCAGATGGAGAGAGCAAGCTGCCCGAGTCAATCCACCGATAGAAGAAGCTGAGATGGTTGAGTACTTTCTTCAATCTCAAGAGCCTACTTACTTTGGGCATTTGATCTCGGTTGTGGGTAAGACTTTTAATGACGTGGTGAAAATGGGAGAAATGGTAGAAGAAGGGTTGAAGTCAAGCAAGATCATGAGATATTCTGATTTAAAAGCCACAACACAAGCAATTCAGAACGACACAGGAGGCTTGTTGGGTCAGAAGGAACATGATGATGTTGCCATGGTTGTCTCAGGATCACGACATGGCCCAACGGGTCCGCCTCCCCAATACACTCAGCCTCGACCCTGACGCCAACCCCAAACCCATCCCCGAGCTCTACATAATCCACCTCAGTATTATCCTCAGAACCACATCCGGTCATCTATCCAACCATTGGGTCACTCCTTATGGCTAGCGCCAACACTGCACAACACATTCTTTCCTTCACAACATGTTCGAGCATCCAAAAACCCTAGAAAATAGGGGCATGGAGGGGAACAAAGGCAAAGAAATAGTTTCACGCCAATTGGAGAATCCTACACAAGCTTGTTTGAAAAGTTAAAGCATTCTGGCCTGATCGAGCCGCTCCTCGGCTATACTCCAGACCCACATGTTAAAGGTTTTGATCCTGTTGTATGGTGCATGTACCACTCTAATGTCCAAAGGCATAACATTAAGGATTGTCGTGCTTTAAAAGGGAAATAGAAAGAATGATTCAAGAAGGGATAATTGTGATCCAGGACATTGACACCCAGAATATCACGCAGAATCCTTTACTTGCACATGATGATGCACACTTTGTGGGGATGATGTGTGGTGACATGGAGTATGAGAATCCTCTCGGAAACTTGCCGACTGAAATTGAAGAAGGCCATGATGATTCTGATAAGCAAATTTGTGGCTAAATGTCAAGCTTAGCAATTGAAAAGTCAATTCCTCCTCATTAGGAAAGAATCTTGGTAGCTTGTTTTGATATTTTTTCTATTATCTGGGTTATTTCAAGGTTGTGATCCAGATTTTATTTGTTTTATTGAGTCAAACCCTTCTATCCCTGTATTCTATGTGTGTGAGTCTTGTCTGTCCGTTTTGTTGTTATTTTCATTATCCGGGTTATTTTAGGATTGTAGCTCGAATTTTAGTTTGTTTGTCTTGTCGTTAAAACCTTCCATCCTTTACTCAATGAAATACAATTTATCTTTTTGTGTCATTATGTTCTTAGTTCTCTTTGCGCCTGGTTCAGTGACATGACATGCATGCGGAATTTTTAGCCAAATCTTGAAAGTCAGTCTAATCATGGAATAATGAAACACAATTTTGAATATGATAAAAAGATGCATTTGAGGAAACAAATAAAGATCCACGCATTCTAAGATAACCAGAAGCTGGGTTGAGTGAAACTGAGGCAGTTAGTCCAGAAAATCAAGAGGTTGATAAGAGCATACAACAAGGAAATGTCTCTCAAGCAGTTCAAGGTAGATCAATCAGTGTTGAAATGCATCCCTTTACACCAAGATAATGTTGAGTCAAGTATGCTACGAACTGGCGATGTCATTCATTGGGATAAGGTATCGCCCATTGGCACTTTGTGTTTGTATTGATGCCATCAAGAGACATTGTGCATGGTTCTTCGGCTTATTTCAATTGCATTATTTATACTTGGCACCTTTAAAGTTTGGTATGACGAAGGCATTTTATTCTACTACCCCAAACACTTTTATATTTTGCTACCCCTTTGAGCCTTAACTCGTTATCTTCCATGCCTCTCTTTTGGAATCTGAAATAGAGTTAGAAAATAAAAAAATAAAAAACAAAAAAAACAAAAAAGAAAAAGAAAAAGAAGAAGAGAAAAACAGAAAAAAAGAGAAGAGAAAAAAGGGAAAACAGAAAAAGAGAAAGTAAAAAAAAAAAGAAAAATGGGAAAAACAAAACAAATTGTACGTTTGAACTATGTTCGACCTGATTCTTGTCACCACAAGATACGTAGGCAGCCTATGGTTCGGTCCGATCAAAACAAGAATCCAAAAAAAAAAAAATCCCCATACTCCAAGAAGCTGGGGCAGAAATTTGAATTTTGGCCAAAAGATATGATTCCAAAAGTTGTAAATTTTAACCCTTTAATCTTAAATTATCTTGAGCCATCATACCACCATTTCTTTCCAACCCCGTCCAGAAGCCTACATTACGGTCCAAAGAAAGACCTTCCGACCAATCTTTGAAGATGCCAAAGCAAGTGTGTGGTGAAAGTATTAATTTTTTGAATAATGGATAATACCTTGATCTCAGCATAAAGAGAGAAAATAATAAAATGAGAGATTCTTATTGATGAAAACCCTTAGGGGCACCTTAAGACGACGATGAGTTGAGAGAAAGAGCAAAATGAGAAAGGCTTGATGGTGAAAACCCTTTGCGCACTACAAGTCAAATAAGGATCGTGAATCAGATAGGATGATCGGAGCATTGAAGCCCAGTTTCACGGCATATAGGTATAACAAGAGTGGAACATTAGACTTTCTTGACAGATAAGGCCGCTTAATCCAAAATGCATGTCATGATCAATGAGCTGGCCTTCGAACCAGATTAGTTCTACTTCGTTCTTTTCATGGGTAAAAGTTTTTCTTGTTAGATACCATATCTTCTCATTTTTCTCCTTATTTTGTTCCTCTTGTTCTGTTTGAGTCCCCCTTGAGTCTGTTTTGTCGAAACAAGTGAGATATGACTTCAGAATCTGCTACCAGCTTTTTAATCGCACAAAGTCGAGCCTGACAAGCACATCAAATTGGCAAGACACGGGAGAATTGGGTGTGCATTGAATTGGTGATAATAGATGTTCTTTGGGATCCATGTGAAATACAAAGACTTGTTGAATGTCACAATACGAGTGCAATGCATCGGGTAAAAGGTTTGGACATGAACGAATCAGGAATATTTCTTGTGATAAGGGTTGTACGGAAAAATGGTTGGCCGATAACAAGCACTGTCTTCCGAGTTGAAGTCCAAGTTGTTCATGACAAGTGCAAGAGAAATCTCCCTCATAGTCAAGGCCACAAACTAACCACCATGTTTTAAACTCACAAGTTTTCTTTGTCTGAAATAGGGATGAAGTTTATGTCCATACCAAAGCTTGGAAGCTTGAATTTTTCAGGTGTAATGCCCCAATTCTGCTTACTCAAAGGCTATTGAGAAGATCAGACATCACCCCTGGGAGGCGCACTTCCTAGTCTGGGTCTTTCATGTTATACGTTTGTTCTAGGAGACACACTTCTTAGTTTTGGTCATTTAAATTCATCCCTAGGAGACACACGTCCTAGTTTGGAGTCATTGAAGTTTTACCCGTTAGGAGAGGCACTTCCTAGTAGGGGTCTTCCAGATTATACTTTTTAGGAGACGCATTTCCTAGCTTTGGTCATTTAAATTCATTCCTAGGAGACACACTTCCTAGTTTGGTCCATTGAAGTTTTGCCCCTAGGAGACGCACTTCTTAGTCTAGGATTTTCAGGTACACTGTTTAGGAGACACACTTCCTAAATTGAGCATTTACCCCTAGGAAACGCACTTCCTAGTTTGGGTCATTTAAGTTCATTCCTAGGAGACGCACTTCCTAGTTCGAGTCATTGGAGTTTCACCCCCTAGGAGACACACTTCCTAGTTTTGGGTCGTTTAAGTTCATTCCTAGGAGACGCACTTCCTAGTTTGAGTCATTTAAGTTCACCCCTAGGAGACGCACTTCCTAGTCTGGGTCTTTCAAGTTATAGTTTTGTTTTAGGAGACGCACTTCCTAAATTGAGATTTTACCCCTAGGAGACACACTTCCTAGTTTTGGGTCGTTTAAGTTCATTCCTAGGAGACGCACTTCCTAGTTCGAGTCATTGGAGTTTCACCCCCTAGGAGACACACTTCCTAGTCTGGGTCTTTTAGGATATACTTTTAGGAGACGCACTTCCTAAATTGAGTTTTCCCCCCCTAGGAGATGCACTTCCTAATTTGGGTCTTTCAGGTTTTACTCTTAGCAGACGCACTTTCTAGTCAAACATTTGTGGTTTTTCTCACAGGAGACGCACATCCTAGTCGAGTCTTTAGTTTACTCTTATCATTGCATCAGTAGCATAAGTGGTTTACAGTTTTTCTAACAACTCACAAATCTCCCGAGTGAAAACAAGGGCAAGAAAATTTGTCTGATTTGCAGGGACCCTCCATGAGGAAAGCATGATTCAGGGGCAGGGAATTTTGTTCTTTCTACAGAAGATCCTCCAGGAAGAGAGCCTGGCTCAGGTAAGTACATTTTAAGTTCTCAAGACCCTCCTGGATAATGGGATTTAGTTTTCAAGTTCTCAAGACCGTTCTGGATAATGGGATTTAGGTCTTAAATTCTCAGAACCCTCCTGGACAATAGGACTTGGTTAAAATTCAAAAAATCCATAAGTAACAAGATCTAGCATAAGCTCTACTTTGAGGAAATATAGTTGGCTTTAAAATTTTCATTCTTAAGATGAGATTCAATTTGAAATTTTCAGGACCCTCCTGGAAAATGGGATTTAATTTAAAATTATCATGACCCTCCTGGATAATGGGATTTAGGTTTTAAATTCTCAGGACCCTCCTGGATAATGGGATTTTAATTTCAAATTTCAAATATTTAGGTTTTAAATTCTCAGGACCCTCCTGGATAATGGGATTTTAATTTCAAATTTTCAAAGATTTAGGTTTTAAATTTTCAGGACCCTCCTAGATAAATGAATTTGATTTAAGTTTTCAGGAACCACCTGAAAAATGGGATTCAACTAACACTCACAAATGTTCCTGGTACAAACCGGGGCATCAAATTTTCTTTGTTTTGTCTGTTGTTGTGATTGCAGGCCCTTAGCGGGAGAACATGGTCAATTTTCAGTTTACATTTTCAAGTTCAAGAGGCATCAGGAGCCCACCTGAAAAATAGGGTCAGTGGTCAGTTTTCAATTTCGAGTTCAAGAGGCATCAGGAGAATCCCACAGGGAGAACATGGCCAACTTTCAGTTTACATTTTCAAGTTCAAGAGGCATCCGGAGCCCGCCTGAAAAACAGGGTCAGTGGTCAGTTTTCAATTTCGAGTTCAAGAGGCATCAGGAGAATCCCACCTGAAGAACAGGGTCAACTTTCAGTTTACAATTTCAAGTTAGAGGAGCATCAGGAGACCGCCTGAAGAACAAGATCAACTTTCAATTTCCTAGTTCAAGAAGCATCAGGAGAACCCGCCTGAAGAACAGGAGCCCACTTGAAGAACACGTTTACAATCTCAAGTTAGAAAGGCATCAGGAGAATCCTGCCTGAAGAACAAGGTCAACTTTCAATTTCCAAGTTCAAGAAGCATCAGGAGAATCCCGCCTGAAGAACAAGGTCAACTTTTAGTTTACAAGTTCAAGACGGAGAGGCATCAGGAGCCCCCCTAAACAACAGGGTCAGCATTCGGTTTTCAAGTTCAAGTTAAAGAAGCATCAGGAGAATCCCACCTGAAGAACAGGGTCAAGTTTCAGTTTCAAGTTTAAGTCAGAAGCAGCAGGGACCCGCCTAAAGAATAGGGTCAACCTCCAGTATTTAAGTCAAATCAGAAGTAGCACGAGCCGCCTGAAAAACAAGGTTTGCGAGTTCAATTCTACTCCAAGTTCAAGTTTATTTCAAGTACAAGAAGTAGGGTTCCCGCCTGGAGAATAAGGTCAACTTCTAGTTTTCTTCAAATTCAAGTCAGCAGGATGCCCACCTGAAGAATAGGGTGAATTTTCAGTTTTGTGTTGAAGGATAAATTAGAAATTCAAGGAAGATTCGAGACAAAAAGTAGATAGAAGTAGATAGGATCTTGAATTTTCTTTATTTTGCTGTAATTTTTCCTTTTATCTTTGATGTAACGACAGGAACCGCAGACCGGAACCTCGACGACACTTCACTCGACACTCCACCTCGGTATCCTCCTACATCATTCTTCTCGCTTCTGAACTACACGTGGCCTGATTCCTTTATAGCCAAGGATATGTAGGCAGCTCAGATACCAGGGCTCGGCCACATTCTCCTTTCTTTTAGTTTGGTCACTCTAAATAAGGGTCGGGTCAAGAAACCTGTCTAGTCGTTCTTTGTCTGAAAACTCTTCGTGTTTTCAGTCAAAGAGGGGCAGCTGTAGACACATAATTTTTGACCCTCCCTGAGATATCATGTATTTTAGCATTTAAATATTTAGTTTAGGCCTAATATCACTATTTTTACTAGTTTTGACTATTTTATTTAATTTTAAGCACACAAATTGAAAATTACAAAAATAGTTACATATTTCTCTATCTAATTCTCGTATTAAGTATTTTTAGGAATATATTATCTTAACCCATTTTTATTTTTGTATAATCGTGAAAAAATACCAAAAATAGTTTTGCAATATAATATTATTTATTTTGATTAATTAGAATTAGTTCTATATTTTATACTATAAATTTTATACCATTTTAGAAGGAAAAGTGAGTTTTGAGTTGTTTTATCTCATTTTAGTCTTTGGCCCAACATTGAAGCCTAATAAGATCTAGCCCAGTACCCTATTAACCTAGAGGCCCCAAAACTCATCTTCTTTAACACTACACCTTAGACAGACCTAACCTTGAGAAGACCCCTCAACTTCCTAACCTAAGCTACCGTCGCCGTCACTCCTCTCAAACTCGCCGGAAAGAGCCACACGACTACAACACCTCTTCTCCCTTAACCAAGACAGCAACCTTCCCTTCTCTTTCACAAAAATCGGACATCCCCACTTCCAAAAATGCAGTCGCCGCAGAGCAGAAAGCCAACATCCGCCGCCGCTGCCACCTCCGGCAAGCTGGCCGACGAAGCCATTGAGTTTCCTTAGCTGTTGCTTCTTTACCTTCTTCCCTCTCTACTGTCTTTGTATCGTCAGAGTCGCACCATCGACGATGGACGAATAGAAAACTGGCGACTGTTTCATCACCATTATTCTCGTGTACGTTACTTCTATGTCGGACGAGTTTAGATCTAACGGGTTCTGGATTGTTGTGGCGTTTTGTGCCGAGTTTGGCCGGAATTAGTTCTTTAGCGATTCCTTCGTGTGTTTTATTTTGACCGTTGCTCCATTATCTCCATCGTTGTGGTAGTAGCGTCATTGACTCCGGTTAGTTTCGAGATCTGGATCATAGTTCTGTTCGAGGTTTCCATTTTTGGTCTGGTTAGTAGTAACTAATTCCGTTTGAAGAAACAATGTGAGATTCACTTCTTTCATTTTGTTTTGTTCTGTTACAATGTTTAAGAATACTATTTTGTTTTTTGTGAAATCTATGTGGACTGTGAAGATTTACTACATAGACTTCAATTATGATGACATTTGATTGATGATAAGTATTAT
>ML353088.1:0-23881 GCA_005239505.1 Nicotiana paniculata
GGTAGTCTTAGAGTTATTTATATAATTAGTTCGTGGTTCGTTTTTATTCAATTATTTATTATTGAAAATAATTTAAATTAAGTTTACGTTAGATTTATTTATTGATGTTTAAGAAGATAATCAAAGGAAGTTAGCTACTCAAATTCTAACATTGGCTTGCCTAGCAAGTGTGGTGTTAGGCGCCATCACGATCGCTAAGGTTGGGAATTTGGGTCGTGACACACCCGTTAGCCATCACCACCAACATCATATTTTAAAAAACTATATAGTTTATTGATAGAATATTAGATTAGTTAGTATTTCATTTGAATTTTATGTTTATTAATTTTCAAATAAAGATAAATTTTATACATTCAGATGTTAAAAATCAAACAGTCTTAATTATTTCTATTAACATTTTAATATACATCTTAATATATTCAGATGTGTATTTAGGTCCAGACGTCTTAATCTTAATACACATCTTGATATTCAGATGTATATTCAGATTCAGACGTCTTAATCTTTATAAAAACAAATGAGGCCTTAGCTCACTGTTCTGAATTTTCTGGACGCTTTTTCTTAGTTCTTAATTTATAACCACATAAATACCTATAACAAGTTTTCAGAAGTGTTTGTTATTTGTACGGAAAGAGTAACAACAAAAACATCCATAAAAAGGGAAACTTTTACATACCTATACATTATTGGAAATTTTATTACCCTCCCTATTAAAGTTTCAATTTAATTACACCTTAATACAAATTTACCAATTATATACACTTTAGGAATTAAATGAATATCCATTTATATTAGGAATTAATTATTTCTCATCTTTATTCTCTCGACCTCGTGCTCTCTCTCTCTCTCTCTCCTGCGCTCTCTCTCTCTCCACGTCTCTCTCAATCTCTTAATCCCTAATTCAGTAATGTAGAGTAAAGGAAAAGAGAGCATCAATTCCACCATTGACAGCCAGTAAAAAGCTTTGAAGCTTTGAATTCGAATTTGGATTTTCAAAAAATATTATTTGTTTGATTTGGGTGTTGTTGTAAACAATTGGAAATTCTCTCTACGTATCTCTCTATCTCTCAATCCCTAATTCTAGTAATGTAAAGCAAAGGAAAAGATAGCAGGAATTCCACCATTGACAGCCATTAAAAAAATTTGAAGCTTTGAATTTGAATTTGGGTTTTCAAAAACCATTATTTGTTTGGATTGGGTATTGTTGTAAATAATTGGGAATATGGTTTGGAGTTTATATCTCAATTTTGAGGGTGTATTGGTGAAGATTAGACTTGATTTTGGCTGAATTTCAGATTGAAACTCGAAGAAGAAGAAGAAGAAGAAGAAGAAGAAGAAGAAGAAGAAGAAGAAGAAGAAGAAGAAGAAGAAGAAGAAGAAGACATGACATACATTATACTTACGAAATTATAGTAAATTTGTAGTAAAATTATAGAAAGATTGTATTATGTTGTTTATATATATATATATATATTTTTTTATTTAACTATTGTATGAAAGTTGAACAATATTGTATAAAAATTATATTTAAGTTGTATGATATTGTAGTTGTATATAACTCGGTAGAAATAATGTACGAAAGTTGTATAATATATAATTAGTTGTATGAAATTTATTCTTACTATGTATAAATCAGATACAAACTATACAAAAGACATATTGTATGAAATTTGGATAAAAATTATATTTAAGTGGTATGATACTGTAGTTGTATATAACTGGGTAGAAATATAGTATGAAAGTTGTTGATAAGTAGTAGATAAGTTGTATGAAATTTATTTTTACTATGTATAAATCAGATACAAAATATACAAAAGACATATTGTATAAAATTTGTATTTAAGTGGTATGATATTGTAGTTGTATATAACTGGGTAGAAATAATGTATGAAAGTTGTAATTGTATATCAACTGATAGATGCTCTGTAACGGCTGAAAGTAATGCGTTGTAACTTGACTCCGAGTTTATCACAATTTTGTCGACATTGAAATAAACATATCGACCACTACTATCCCAATTCCACTCTCATATTTGCACATCATTGAGACAACTGGAAGTTGACGGAATGCATGTGACGTCTCAAACTCTCTAATATGTTTCCTATTGAACTTTGAAGTCGATGCCATTAATTAGAGACAAAACAAGAAGGACATTGGCGCATTGCTTGGTATGTTATGTGTATATTGAGTCAGCTAAGCTACCTAATTAATATGGACGAAGGCAATTAGTTAAGCTAATATCACTGAAAAATTTCCCAGTTAGCTACTATCAGAAACCACTTTAATATCTACTTTAAGAATTTCTTCCTCAGAAAAACAAAATTAGAAGGTTCGTGCTTTTGATTGGAATGTGAGCCTGTGCGAAAGGATGGAGCCAAGTTTTTTTTGGGGGGGTGGGGGGGTGAATTTACACACACAATATTTACGCCAAATTATATTACTTGTAGTTTACTATGATTAGTGATTAAAATGAACTATAATTAACTGATAACAATTTATTTAAAGCTACATGACATATGTCATGTTAAAAAGCAACTTACTAGATACACTTGAGTTAAAAGAGAAGCAATTAGGCGTCGAAGAAGGAAAGAAAGAGGAACCACAAAGATTTGGAGTGTGGGTGGAAGATCTGGAGAGAAAAGGGGAAAGCGGAGACAAAAAAAGGAAAAATGTATAACTAAATTCCTTAATTATAGGCACTAATAATGGATTAGGAACTTTTTAAGGTGGAATGTATATATTTTGTAAATAAAACTTGTTTAGGTTGGGTAATTAACTAAACATTGACATTTTTGATAATAAAGTTTCAAATAATGTATAGGAAGGTAAAAATTCCTAAAAAAAGGAATAGACAAATGGACTATCTACTAGAATTATCGGGTCAATACCAACCCAAGAGCCCAATAATAATTTGGGCCTAAACTACCAAATAATTGGATCATGAACTCAACATATAAACATCCAATCTCGTTCAAAGCTTGCGGGTGGTGTGCCATTCCTTATCACAATTTTGTCGACATTGAAATTAACATATCGACCATTACTATCCCAATTTCACCCTCATATTTGCACATCATTGAGACAACTGGAAGTTGGCGGAATGCCTGTGACGTCCCAATCTCTCTAATATGTTTCCTATTGAACTTTGAAGTCGATGCCATTAATTAAAGACAAAACAAGAAGGGCATTGGCACATTGCTTGGTATATTATGTATATATTGAGTCAGCTAAGCTATGTAATTAATATGGACGAAGGCAATTAGTTAACCTGATACCACTGGAAAATTTCTCAGTTAGCTACTATCAGAAACCAAAACTCTTCCTCATAAAAATAAAATTAGAAGGTTCGTGCTTTTGATTGGAATGTGAGC
This sequence comes from Nicotiana paniculata, assembly GCA_005239505.1. Taxonomy (NCBI): domain Eukaryota; kingdom Viridiplantae; phylum Streptophyta; class Magnoliopsida; order Solanales; family Solanaceae; genus Nicotiana; species Nicotiana paniculata. The sequence continues at coordinate 3,372 of ML353088.1, forward strand.
CTGTGTAAAAGGATGGAGCCAAGTTTTTTTGGGGTTGGGGTTGGGGGTGGGGTGAATTTACACACACATCATTTACGCCAAATTATATTACTTGTAGTTTACTATGATTAGTGATTAAAATGAACTATAATTAACTGGTAACAATTTATTTAAAGCTACATGGCATATGTCACGTTAAAAAGCAACTTACCAGATACGCTTGAGTTAAAAGAGAAGCAATTAGGCGTCGAAGAAGGAAATAAAGAAGAACCAAAAAGATTTGGAATGTGGATGGAAGATCTGGAGAGAAAAGGGGAAAGATGAGAGAAAAAAGAAAAAAAATATAACTAAATTCCTTAATTGTAGGCTAGTAATAATGGATTAAGAACTTTTTAAGGTGGAATGTATATATTTTGTAAATAAAACTTGTTTAAATCGGGTAATTAACTAAATATGGATATTTTTGGTAATAAAGTTTCAAATAGTGTATAGGAAGGTTAAAATCCCAAAAAAAGTAATAGATAAATGGATTATTCGCAAGAATTTTCGGGTCAATACCAGCCCAAGAGCCCAATAATAATTTGGGCCTAAACTACCAAAGAATTGGATCATGAACTTCAACATATAAATATCCAATCCCATTCAAAGCTTGCAGGTGGCGTGTCATTCCTTATCACAATTTTGTCGACATTGAAATTTACATATCGACCACTAATATCCCAATTTCACCCTCATATCTGCACATCATTGAGACAACTGGAAGTTGGCGGAATGCATGTGACATCTCAATCTCACTAATATGTTTCCTATTGAACTTTGAAGTCGATGGCATTAATTAAAGACAAAACAAGAATGGCATTGGCGCATTGCTTGGTATGTTTTATATATATATTGAGTCAGCTAAGCTACCTAATTAATATGAACAAAGGCAATTAGTTAAGCTGATAACACTGGAAAATTTCCTAGTTAGCTACTATCAGAAACCACTTTAACATTTAGTTTAAGAATTTCTTCCTCATAAAAACAAAATTAGAAGGTTCGTGCTTTTAATTGGAATGTGAGCATGTTCAAAAGGATGGAGCCAAGTTTTTTTTGGGGTGGGGGTTTGAATTTGCACACACGACATTTACGCCAAATTATATTACTTGTAGTTTACTATGATTAGTGATTAAATAAACTATAATTAGCTGATACCAATTTATTCAAAGCTACATGAAATATGTTATGTTAAAAAGCAACTTACAAGGTATACTTGAGTTAAAAGAGAAGCAATTAGGCTTCGAAGAAAAAGAGAAGCAATTAGGCTTCGAAGAAGAAAAGAAAGAGGAACCAAAAAGATTTGGAGTGTGGATAGAAGATCCGGAGAGAAAAGGGGAAGGATGAGAAGAAAAAGGAAAATGATATAACTAAATTTCTTAATTGTAGGCATTAATAATGGATTGAGAGTTTTTCAAGGTGAAATGCATATATTTTGTAAATAAAATTTGTTTAGGTCGGGTAATTAACTAAATATGGACATTTTTTAACAATAAAGTACTATCCGCAAGAATTTTCGGGTCAATACCAGCCCAAGAGCCCAATAATAATTTGGGCCTAAACTACCAAAGAATTGGATCATGAACTTCAACCTTGGCTTCCCTTTCTTCGTTTCCTTTTCACTTCTCAATTCTCAAGCTCTTCGTTTACCAAAACGTCCTGACTCAGGTCCTCCCCGAAAGGTGTCTGCCTCAGCTCTGTGCTTGTTATTTTGACCAATAGGCCAATACACAGAGACTACTTCACCCCCTGACTTTATTTGAAGTTTTTTTTAATTGAATCAAATAATTTTTCGTTAAGTCTCCGACGTCGGATCAGTCCCTGTTGTATTCCGGCAATGGGAATTTCGTTTAAGGTCTCCAAGACCGGTTCAAGGTTCCGACCCAAACCAATACAGCCCGAGACCTCAACGTCTCCTGAAGAAGACGACGTCGCTTTTGAAGCTACCAAAGGAAGGAATTCAGTTCTTCCACACAATGAATCCAATTCCGCATCTGCTGGAAAGCTCACGGTAATTTTATTATTCACATGTTCTGTAATTGGATATTGTACTCCCAATTTGTGCTACTTTTACTGTTGCTATTGCACTCAATTCTGTTATTATTTTAGAATTCACCCTCTAATATCCTTATTTTCTTTTGGCCAAAAAAAAAAAAAAAAAAAAGAGTTGCATTTGAGCTCACTTTTGCGATTTCCATCATTTTATTTATGATCCATCCCTAACCTATTTATTTCATTGTAAAACCATGAATGACTTTATTTTTATGTGAACCGTATGTGACTATCTAGGGGAGTAAAATATAAAAGGGACATTTGGTTCCTGGACTAGTTATGCTAGGATCGTAATACATGGGTTATGATACTGTAAATAATATTACGGTGAATACTGATACAAAATTTTTATTTCACATTCTATCCCATGTAGTAATAATGCACAATTTATGTCAGGATTAATTTTCTTATAGCAAACTAGACGAACTCAAAGAGTATAGTTAGAATTTCCTAAACTTTATCTCGTGTACATGAGGTTGACTTCGGTTGGAACTTCCCTGCCTACACACAGTTGATTTGGAGACTGGAGAAAACCTAAAAAGCATGAATGCACATGCAGTAAAGGTAAATGGGACTCCTAAGCAATGAAATTTAATAAAGAAAGCACATAAATGAAACCAAACTTTTAGCAAGATCAAGTTGGAGTTCTAAAATGTGGTTTAGTGAGAGAACCTAGTTGTCAGCTTGCTGCAAATGTTTATTCCCTAATAGACAGTTGCTTGACTCATTTTCACTCTGGGAGTTCTTGGTAATGGGGAGCTGTTGGTATAGGAGCTTTAGTTTTTAGATTTTCTCTCCTTTTTTTTTGAGGACCTGTTGTTATTCCCAATCCTCGCAAATGCCCCAGGAAAAAAAGGATCTTTCTTGCTTCATCAAAAAACAAAAAGGATCTTTCTTGACACAGATAATTCCTTTCCCTTGGGCTATGTAGCAATGAAATGGCCAATTATCAGTTATGGACCATGGCATCTCATATTTATCTCTACTTATTGGAGGGAATGAAATGGGATATCTATAGATCATGCAACTAAATGTCTTTTTCTTTTTTATGACAATCATTTTAGTGAGTGAAAGATAGATGAATCTGTGTATTTGTTTGTCACTTGGGGATAGAGGGAGCATTCATAAAATTGAGGGGCACAAATGATTTTTGTGAAATTCTGTTCACCATAGTAGATTATGTTTCTTTTGAAAAATCTCTCAAATTTCTTATTTCACTGATAACATCCTCTTGTCTGCCACAGGGTGCGGTTGTTCATGGGAGCAAGGATGTTACCGGAGTCCCTGGTAAGTGAAGATCTTGTGAAAGACTTCATGTATATTGGGAGGACAAGTGACTCCATACATTCTCCAGTTATCTTACCATTTTTCATATCTTTATTTCAAAAGTTAATGCATTTTTCAGTGTTCAGCTGTGCTTATTGTGTTATATGAGCAGATAATGAAGTTTCCTTTACATTGTGCCTTTTCCTGGATGGATATTCTTTTGGGAAGCCCTCCGAGGTTTGTTACTAATCATCCTATTGCGCAATATAGTGGTTGTTAGGCTTTTTGGCGGAGAGTCTTATGTCCTTCTTGATTGCAGAATGAATATGGGCATCAAATCTCTGAAAATGTTCCGAAATTATTGCATCCATATGATAGAGCATCTGAAACTCTCTTTTCAGTAAGTGTACTGTCAGCTTTCTTTTTCTTTCTTTTTTTCTTCTCTCTCTATCTCTGGGTGTGTGGATCATCTGTTGCTTCATTCCCGCTCGTTCCCGAACTCTTTTTTAACAAATTAATTGCATCAATAGCAAAGAAGATAGTCTGTAAAATCTGTACAAATTGGGATTGTTGTTCAACCACAATCATCTATCAAGTTCTTCCAACTACTATACCAAAGTAATTCTCTCTTTACACCAAATATATAACTGAAACTATGATATTTTTATTCTTAATTTACTCGCACGAGACAACTTTCTATTCATCCCAAATATGTCAAAAGAGACACAATGGCGCTGTTTTCCGAACTGCATACATTGGCAACCTCCAATGCCTCTGTCCTTAGTAGCACCTAGAGAAAAGCCCGGGGTGTGCATCCGTGATGTAAGGCTCCCATGGACCTGTAGTTGGTGTCCTCTCTTTGTCTTTACAAATGATTTGCTTCCTCTTCCTTAGATTATGCGCCACTAAGGTCACATCCTGGACTGCACTACCAAGTGAAAAAGAACTGCTCTGTGGTGGTATCCAGAAATAACAGTCAGCACCTATCTCTTCTCCCTGGCTTCTATTAATTCCATGTATTTAGCACCCGACTTCCTCCATATCCTCTTGTCTTCCCTTGGGAAGCTTGTAAAATTTTGTTCTTCAGTTAGTGCTTAGTCACAGCTGTTTAGCTATTAGCAAACAATAGTTTATTTTCCTGAAATTCTAATATGATTGAGAGACAGAAACGTAATGTTCATTTTTGAGTGGAACTTTTCTGTGTATGTACTTTTGATCTGCAAAAACTGTGGTTTGGTCATCTTTCATTTGGATAGTAATTAGCTTTTGTAATAATAAGTCGAGTCAATATTTAATTGAACTGGAGGAGTGCAAGCCACTTGATTGTGGGAATGCTTACCAATATCAAAGCCATTCCGTTTGTCACTCTTTCCTTTCGAGGAGGGACTTCGCTTCACTCTTCCTGAAGAAACCAAGTTTGTGGTTACATGAATGATAACCGGCTTTTACAAAGTTCGTTCGATTATCTAGTTTTTTATCTAATATTTTATTTTGTCTATTTGTGCACGTGGAGGCAATTGAGTCTGGACATCTGCCCAGTGATATGCCGGAGGATATACCTCGCAAGTATGTTGATGGGACCCTAGTCTGCGAGGTAAGGTTTCTGGTTCCAGAAGAGCAACTTGGATTATATCTCCTATAAGGTTTAAGAGATGCTAGTAGACCAGCTTGTTCTTAAGAAATAATGCTCCGCCCCTCACAAAATGAATGAAGGAATTGGAGTGCAAGAGTTAAAGCATCTAATATTCAGTTTAGATTAGGACATCAATTTTTCAATTCTTTTGAAATATTGTTACATATTTGGTAATGCATAAAAGATATTATAAATCAAAGTGTTGTATATTTAAAATATTCTGGCACATTTAAAATTATCCTTATAAAATAAAAAGTTATTACTCCCCAAGTATCATTTGTGTCATATAAATGGGAGAGGGAGTATTAGATTATGGGTTCAGAACTTCTAATTCTGCATCTTTACTTTAAGGGAAGAGATTAAAACAAGACACTCTCTTTTAACTGGATGCCAATCACTCAGCTTTGTCCTTGACTTTATCTTTTTAACTCGAAAATAGAAGTCTTCAATTTACTGGTTTGGCGGTTTTCACTAAAGAATTGGTTATTGTACTTCATCATCGTCTTTTTCCTACTGAAGACTTAAACTTTGTTACCTTCTACATTTTCTTTCTTCTCTTTCTGAAGTGACTCTCTCTGTTCCTTCCCCTATCACTTACACATAGATTTAGGGTAGTCTTTCATTTCTTAATTAGGGATGGGATTACTATTGCAGGTGCGAGATTATCGGAAGTGCTTTTCTGAAGCTGGACAAAATGTGCCTTCAGCCACTGGTTGTCCCCTTATTAACAGAATTTGTCTAAAAATGTCTCTTGAAAATGTGGTGAAGGACATTCCGCTGATTTCAGATAGTGCTTGGACATATGGTGATATGATGGTTAGTAAGATCGATTCTTCTTAGTGGCATTCAAATGGTTTGTATTTTAGAGAATATTTATTTATACTGTAGGAAGTGGAATCCCGGTTATTAAGAGCCCTACAACCACAACTTTGCTTGGACCCAGCCCCAAAGTTAGACAGGCTCTGCAACAACCCAGCCTCCTCAAAGGTAGTGTGCTTATCCATCTTCATGTGGTAGAAGGAGCTCGTATATGTAAACTTTGCTGTGTACTGTTTGCAGTTAACGTTGGGTATAGGCAATTTAAGGAGGAGAAGACTAAGGCAGCTTCCAGATGTTATTGCCTCATCTAATGATAAAATCCACGGGAAAAATGTTTGCATAGATAGAGTGCCTGAAAGTTCAAGGTCAGGAGACGGGGGACAGCTTGTGCCGCAGCCTGCTCATGAGAATCTGAACCCACAAAATAATGGACCAAGCAATATGCTGGCACTAAGAAGTAACAGTTTTGGGTCTGAGGCCTCTATTCCAGCATCGCCTTCGGTATCGCACCAAACAAAGTATCAAATGGGGGTTTTGAGTCCAAGAATCATGCAGGACCATAGGTCAGGAGTTTTAAATGCATCAGCAGCTTCTCCTGCTGCGCCAGACATGATGCTCTCATATACGGATGCTATGAGCTCTGGTGCTGCTTCTTTACATGGTAAGAGAGAGAATCATGATGGCCAAGCCTCTCCTCTCTCCTTAAATAAGAGGGCAAGGTTTACACATATGAGTGCTGATTCCAATCAACAGCAACTTGTAGGAGGACAAATAGATGGCTCTCAGGCTCCAGATTTGCACTGGAAGAATCCTTTATTACAGCAGCATTCAGTTCCCAGGGGAATTCCATATGCTAATACAAGCATGCAAAAGTATCAGCAACAGATGTTTGAAGGGGGTGTGAACCAGGAAGCTGGAACAATGCCATTCACTGCAGGACAGCAAGGAATAAAGTATAACTTAAAGGAAGAGCCTGCTGAGGTAGAGAGATTGGACAAATTAGAGCCAGGAAGGACTAAAAATGAGATGCAGGTGGTGGAATCGGATATGAACCTTATGGCTTCCCAGCAGGCCCGACTTCAGCAGAGACTGCCTCAGCAGTTTATACGATCTAGCTTCCCTCAGGCACCCTGGAATGGCCTCGGTCAGCCTCTTGAAAATAGTCTCCGGAAAGAGGATCCATTCCAGAACAGGAAATTAGTGCAAAGTCCTCGTGTTTCTGCAGGAGGTTTGCCTCAATCTCCTTTATCGTCCAAGTCTGGAGAGTTTTCTAACGGTTCCATAGGAGCTCAGTACGGTGCTGCTGTGACTAGTGGACTAATACAATCACTGAAGGAGAAGCAAGCAGCCACATCTGCTGCTCCTGCTGGTGGCACAACATCTATGACTTCTAGCGCCAATGATTCCATGCAGCGGCAACACCAGGCTCAAATGGCTGCAAAGCGGAGATCCAATTCTGTTCCTAAGACCCCCATGACGAGTGGAGTTGGTTCTCCTGCCAGTGTCAGTACCATGAGTCTTCCAATAAATGCAAGCAGTCCTCCTGTAGGATCTACACATTCAGCTGACCAAATCATGCTTGAAAGGTTCTCCAAAATTGAAATGTTGACAACTAGGTATGTTTTGGGACATTTTCGTGACCATTTAAATTAGCGGTCTTTTTGAATCAGCACAAGTTTATTATGTCCAATAGAGCACTTAAATTGTGTCATCTTGGGTCAGAGGATACACCACTTCGCATGCATGTGTTACCTTTTGGTAATTGGTTTATTCAAAATAGTCTTCTGTGACTGTATTCCATCCTTATAAGGAGCTGATTGGTTCAATATCTCTGGTCTAGAAGTGCCAGACTTGTAACAACAGAAGCTGTCTTATGTGGGACAACCAAGGTTACTGGTAGACGAGAAGAGTGTGTATGTGCATGAAATTCTCTGCTAAACCTTAAAAACTATGCTATACTTGTACGAGAATGTAAAAACGTAATCAAAGGTTTATGTTGAAAAAGGGTAGAGTCACCAGCTGCTTTGTCATGTTCCCTATTTCTTGAACGACAACTGGAGGAGAATAATTGAGACCGAATTAAGTAAAATTTTATACTCTTTGCCCAGTTTCTTGCACATTATGCAAAATATCATCATGTGAATACACAAAGATGACAAGGCTCGAAAAGAAACATGGTCCCTATTCTGCCCAGTAGGACTCTTGCTGATTTTTCAAATTCATTATCGTGCTATACAGTGCAGATTTGATGTAAAAAAATGTGATCACTTTGATATGGTCCAAAATACGGACAAGACAAAACATGGGATGGAGGGATAAGTAAATCTTTTTTCCTGGTCTTTTTGTCTTTCTATGTCAATCCTACAGTAATGATCATGGTTTTTCTTTTGGGATAAAATTGATCATGCTCTTAAAACTGTTCATCATGGTTTTTCTTTTGGGATAAAATTGATCATGCTCTTAAAACTGTTCTATTTTACAGCTTAAGTTGCCCTTTTGGTTTCTTCATTGCTTTCTTCTTGCACCCTTTAAGTTTTAGCTACACCCAAATATCTGCCTCTAGTCCTACGATTATGCCTGAAATGTGTTGCAAAAGGCATCCAATGCTGGCATCTGAATTTATATCTGTATTACTTAATTGGTGTTGATAAAAACTTGTACATAGAGCTCTGGTTGGAGTGATGAGTTACAACTTCACATATCACCCCTGCTTCTCTCTCTCTCTCTGTATCAATTAGTTCTTTAAATCCCCATGCTTATTCAAGTCAAATCAAGTAATCTTGTACTCCAGATGTAATGTATATCTTCTTATTTATCAGCTTGCTTTTTTTAACTATGTAATTTTCTTAACCAGTGTGCCTAAAGCACGATATTTACTCTTGTTGAAAATCTTCAAAGGCTTATGTCTCTGAATTTCAGGTTTCAACTTAATCCCAAAAAGAGTAAGGTCGAGGAGTACTCTAGCAGGAAGCCAAATGCCTTTCCTACTCAACAGCTGCTAATTCATCTTTCCAATGATTCAAACAATGAGAATGTCAAGGATGAATCTTCCAAAATGTCATTGTCAAAATCACTAGTAGGTGGCAGTACGAATGTTTGCAAAACAAGAGTCTTGACTATTCTGCAGACAGAGCGCATACTTCAAGGTCCGTCTTAATGCACTCTCAATCTGCATCATTTGCTTTATTGTAACTGACTTTGACTGCTTGATGTTATCTACTAGGAAATGGTTTTTCATATGTTCCTAAGGTGCGGACTAGAATGATCATGTCAGAAAAGCCGAATGACGGCACTGTGGCAATGCATATTGGAGAAATAGAAGACGCTGAATACTTTACTGCAGAGGATTACCTCCCAACGCTGCCGAATACTGTGAGTTCTGAGCACACTATTTGTTTGTTATGGCACAGACTGGATACCCTCTTCTTGTGTTGTCCACTCATATTACTTAATCAAGTAGGATGAGTTTCCGTGCTAAAGCCAGCTGTTGTGAGCTGAATTTAAAATTTAAAACTATATGGAAACCCTGAAAAGTGAAGTGGAAGAATGATAAGCAGTCCATAACTCCTGGATCTAGCTTCCAGTTTGGTGGAGCTTTCAAATCCCATTTCTGCGAGCATGTGGCAATCTTAATGTTGCAAATCTGTCCAATACTCATTGGAACTCATTAAACCAGCACTAAGATGGTACACTGGTATTTACATCAGAAAAGCAAGAGTGTTGTCCCTTCTAGTTGGGCAGGAACTAATAAAATCTATCATTGTTGCAGCATCATTGCCATATTTTATCTAAATGAAGGCAAAAGTATACAGTCAGATATTGTAACCCTTTCAGCTTTATTTTAATTAAAAAGGTCATATTGAGATGGAACTTATAGTTGTTCAAGCTATCTAAGCTATCTTGCTAGAGCAGCTACGTTGAGTAGAAAATTTCGTCATGCTGATCAGGTTTGAAGTGAACTATGGTGTATAATCTTCCAAGTATCTCATAAGGCGAGGTGTCCTGAAATAGGTGACTTTTATTAATCAAATCTTAGGATCAGTTGATCAAATATTTTGATGACAATCGCCTTTCATACGCATTTATCTATCTTTGATGATGTTCACGACAGATGAATTCTGGATTTCAGACATTTAATTGGATTTCTCCAAGCAAAGTCTTAGTAAAACAGGTAACAGAAATAACTAGGTGTAATTTTACGAGATGCTCAAGAGACATCAATTCGTGGATATGGTAAGGTGTATCTGAAACACGGAGAACTGGAGAGCTCATGGTAGCTTCTGAAGAGTCGTCTTTCATTTGTTTCAACCATTTTAAGTTGGGATGCCAGTAGAAGAAATTTACAATACTCTCATGCATTTCTGATTCTTATGCCTGAAATTTTCTTGTGACAGCACTTTGCGGACTTGCTTGCAGCACAATTTAGTTCACTGGTAAGTTAACTGAGTAAAATAGAAATTGATAAGGATCAACATTGCTTCAGCTACTTGTCCTTATATTGCCTTGCACAAATGTGTTTGCAGATGGTACGCGAAGGATACCTTGTGGAAGATCATGTCCAACCAAAACCAATCCGCATGAATCGTGCTTCAAGTAATCAAACTAACGTGCCAGGAATGCCACCAAATGGGACAGGAGCTGATCTGCAGCAATACTCTGAAGGGGTCTCTGGTCAGTTGTCCAATGAGCTTGCAAGGCCCTCTAACAGTATTAATTCGTCAGTAAACTCACCCCAGAACATGCAAGGCCAGAGAATACTGCCTCCTGGGAATGCTCAAGCATTACAGATCTCTCAAGGACTCCTAAATGGGGTTTCAATGCCTTCTAGACCTCAGCAATCTGATCCATTAGCCCCTCTGCAGCGGCAGCAGCAGCAGCAGCAACAGCAGCAGCAGAATCAACATCCTCTGATACAACAGCAGCATCCACAGTTACAGAGATCTCAACTAATGCTTGCTTCGAATCCAATTGCGCAGTTAAATACAGTTGGCCAGAATTCCATGCAGTTGAGTAATCAAATGGATATCAAACCATCCCCAATGCAACTTCAGCTATTACAACAGCAGCATCAACATCAACAACAACAACAACAACAGCAGCAGCAGCAACAGTTGCAGTCACAACAAACCCAGCCACAGCATTCACAAATGCAGAGGAAAATGATGATGGGCCTTGGTAATGTAGGTATGGGAAACATTAGCAATAACATCGCTGCTCTTGGTGGTCTTGGTAATGTTATGGGCATGGGAGGTGTAAGAGGAGTTGGTGGACCTGGAATTTCAGCTCCAATGGGAGCCATGGCTGGCATGGGCAGTATATCTCAAAACACAATAAATCTGAGCCAGGCATCTAATATAAGTAACGCAATCAGCCAACAACTTCGTAGTGGGGCACTCACTCCGCAACAAGCTGCGCTCATGCAAACCAAGCTGAGAATGGCACAAAACCGAACAAATTTGTTGGGGAGCCCACAGTCAAGTATAGGTGGTATTACGGGTATTAGACAAATGCATCCAGGCTCTGCTGGTCTTTCGATGTTGAGCTCTCTGAACCGAGCTAATATCAATCCAATGCAGCGACCAGCAGTGGGTCCAATGGGTCCACCAAAGCTAATGGCAGGTATGAATCTTTACATGAACACGCAGCAGCAGCAGCAGCAGCAACAGATGCAGTTACAGCAGCAACAAATGCAGCTACAGCAGCAGCAACATATACAACAGCAGCAGCAATTGCAGCAACAGCAGCAAGAGACAGCTTCGCCTCTACAGGCGGTAGTTTCACCTCCTCCAGTGGGCTCTCCATCAAACCCGACAATCCCACAACAAATGAATCAAAATTCCCAGCAGCCGCAGCAGCAACAGCAACATCAACAGGCCAGCCCGCAGCAGATGAACCAACGAACTCCGCTCAGCCCACAACTGAGTTCAGGGGCTATTCATCCTATGAGTACTGGTAATCCAGAAGCATGCCCAGCAAGCCCTCAGTTGAGTTCACAAACCTTGGGGTCAGTAACTAGTATAACCAATTCCCCAATGGAGCTACAAGGTGTGAATAAGAGTAATTCAATTAATAATGCCTAATTGAGATGGAAGCTTCCACTCTTTTGAAATTGTAAGGTGTTGGCATTTCACTCCTCCCATGTCTAGGCATATATCTCGGCAGGTTATGGTGATGAAACAAAAAGGCGCCTCTTGCCAATGCTTTTTGGAAGTTGTCTTTGAAGATTGTGGAACATGGATTGTCTGGTTTATCGAATCTCAAAAAGTGAAACCATTCCGGTAAACCAGAAAGTACTTGGAAGTTACTCCTGAGCAGGCTGAACATACTCATGCTCGGATGTCGATCTTTAATAAGCTGGTAGAGCAACTGATACTCTAGGTTTATTCATAAGTTTGGGTATTCTTTACTAGATATGTTGTGATCAAATCATGTAGTAGTTCAATATGATCCTTGGTGGCAGATTATACTTCATGACATTTGTAACCTGGTCGATAAACGTGTAAATGAGCACGATGTTTATGTATATATAGTTTCTAATTTTCCTGGTCAAAGAGTCAGAGTAGTTTGACCAGAATCTAAACGTTTGACTTATTCTCAGATAAGATTAGGAACCTGTTTGTCAGCTGTGGTCGTATGGACAAATTGGGTACATGCTTGTGCCCTTGCATATAAGTTTATTCATATTTGTTATGTATTGCTTTGACCTTGTTTCTTAAATTTAGTAGTATTTGAATCTAGACATTCTTTTTTCACCTTAAGTCTTATCAATTTCTCCCGTTGAATCCTACAAACCAAAGTCTGTCCTAAGTGGATACTGATTTCAACCACCTTTGTGCTGGATCTCATCAATTTCTCCCGTTGAATCCTACAAACCAAAATATGGATCTAAGACAACCTTTGAATAACAAAAACTTTTATTTGCTGCAGACCTCGTTAATAAAAATTAAGAACAGAACAACAATTCTTAAAGCATCTAAGCTGATCCCAGAATCTGGAGGGCCAAACTTCTGGTGCTAATGTTGGTCGATTTCTGTATGTTGTCCAAGAGATAACTCAATTGTATCAATTTGCGTTAATTTAGTATTCTTATACTCGTTAACTTACCACATCTCCCTTTTTATTGATTGAACAATATTTCTAAGGCATCTAAAATTATCCTAGAATCTGCCGGGCAAAGTCCTGGTGAATTTCTATACGGCTGTCCTAGAAAATAACAACTCAATTATATCAATTTGCTAAGCTTCATTTCCAAATTAATAGAAATTTACGTCCTGATAAATTTAGAATTCAGACAATCATAGTGGTCATCAATTTACCACACCTTTTCTATTCAAGCTTGAGACTTCGTTCTGCACATTGCGCATTAAATAGAAGAAAAAGTTTAACAAAATCAGAACAGTTTGTTCTTCAAGCTTTTTGCGAACAATGAATGGCGCTATTCCTGAGACATAAGACTTGTCACCCAAAAAAAGGAACCCAAAATAGTGGATCTGTGAAGAAGCTTACTCGCTGCTCTTTCACTTGAATGTTTAAATATCTACAGAATCATGCAAGTACCTGCAACTATGACCATAGTAGCATCTTCCTTGAGCATAAAAGCGGCAAGGCCTCTTTTGTTCCTCGCGCTGTCCTTGCAATGGACGCTCCACAGCTCCAGCGTTACACCAACCATTCCTTGCTTGCCAGTGCTCAGTTCTCTGTGGAGATCTATAGTTCATATTTTGTGAATGACTATTGGTATAGGTATGACCATGTCCTCGCAATGGACTTCTACTAGTATTGCAGTTGTTGTAACCCCCATCATGATAGCCCCTCCACATTGGACCATGCACATTAGAGTTGTGCATACTGTTATTGCTGTTCGTGTAACCTCCATTGTTAGAGCTCCTCCACATTGGCATATGCGTATTGGAGTTAGGCATTCTTAATGGACTCTTTGAAGGATTGGAATTGATGCCATTTCCGAAGCCATTAGTCAAAGGCTTCAGGTTCAGGTTCACATTAGTCAAAGGCTGCCTCTGATGAGGCCTTTCTTCTGGCATATGTTCTCTAGAGAAGACATTTTCCTGTATGACATTTCTGTATTCCTTTTCATCTTTTTGGCCTTTGTCCACCTCTACCTGAGGCTGATCTGTCGTTTTGACCGAGTTCGTTGGGAGAGAATGCATCGGTTTCCCTTTACTGTGTACTCTGTTGTTTTGGTGTTCTGTGCTTAAGGTATGATGTGGCATCCTACCTTTACTCCCAGCTTCTGTTTTTTTCTCCTTGTAATCCGTGTTCACCCTGGGATATGCAAAGTTAGTTAAAAGAAACTTCATTATAGGCATCACTAAAACGATTCAATGTTCAAATCATGTGAAGCTAGTATAGTTCATTCTACCAATCTACTTTTCAGAATGAGCCAAAATATTCATGGTACCTATTTTCCTTTCGCATCTTTCGCATTTCCTTCTCTTGGACACGTGCATCCCTGTTAGACCGAGCAACAGAACCTCTGGCGTGCTTTTCTGATAAAATTTTCTGCCTTTCTGCTTCATCGTCCCATTTCTTCAAATCAAGTATAAGCTTAATTAGCATATGCTACAGGAATAAGCACAAGCAACAGAAATTCATATTACTCTTCAGCAAACCTGTCGCAATGTTTTCAATCTATAGAGGTTTCTGCCCTTAATGAGGAGAGGATGCAGTGGAGGCAGCGGTTTCTCCCCTTTACTCCACAATACCTCAACCTAACCAATAGTAAAAAGAATCTTAATAAGAAACAAACAAGATGAAACAATGCAAAAAAGTGTAAATATAATCAAAGAAAAGTAAAAAGAACTGAAAACCGAAAAGGTTAGTCACATAATTGTTGTTATCTACAAAGAACTTTAGTTGCAAAAAATTACTTCTCCAGCGCGCTCCATCTAAAAGTGATTGCTTTTTAAACTCACCGTAAAGGTATGTTGCTGCTTTTTCGCACCATAGCTCTCTTTCACAATCCGCCCTGCAACTATTCTTGTACCACAGGGAGGACCAGTAGCACTCCTGGATGCAATGCTGAACCTGATGAACCACAATCATGAACCTACTAAGTAAATGCACACATAATACTGCTCCCTCAACAATGTCTAAGAGGGAATTAAAGTGAAGTATACTTGAAATCTTCCACAAGCTTTTCAGCCTATAGGTGCATAACGAAGACAAAAAGATGCTTACGAGTACAACTTATTAGAGTCAAAAGCTCTTACATTTCATATACATTTTGTTCAAACATAACAACATCCCCAGTGCATGCATCCCCTGCATTATAAAGATAGTATAGATGACAATGAAAATATCCAAAAATCCAATTCATTACTGAACTATACACAAACACAGGGTAAAAGCTATGTTGGTTATAATAACAATAACTTTTCAAGAGATACATAAATCTTTCCTTGGCTATCTTGTATGGCTAATGATCATAGACCTTAGCTACAATAAAACTGTGCGTCCACTTAAACGCTTTATTCAAAGAGGGATAAGGAAATAATTGGTACCTTTGCAGTTCAATACAAAACTAGACCGGGGATACTTCTCCTCGCCACGACCATCAACGATACTGAAGTACAATAGAACTTTCTTTAGGCATAGCGGTTTATGAGATAAAAAGGCAAAGCCACAATAAACAAAAAGACGGAAATTACTCAGTATGCTCTTTAATGCGCTGAATTAGTACATCTTTGCTCCCTGTCAATCTTAGCCCATGCTTCCTAAGGTAAATCTTACATTGCTCCACTTTCAATTTCTCAATCTGACCACCTGCCACCAAGTAAGCAGAGACCAATAAGCTTCATACACAGATGAAAAAACAAAATCCTAAATAAGAATACAGTCATTTTAATGTTGCGGAAAACAGGAAGATGATCAATAGATACAAATTGTACGTCCTAGAGCTAGCAATATTGAAAAAATTTAGTGATCTCATTCTAAAGATAGGATATTTACTTCTTTCTGAAAGAAAAAACTGCAACATTATAAAAAAAGGTCATTTGGTCTTACTATATATATGCCAATGAAGACAAACTTTCACGAATAACCATATATCTTTGCATGAGGTTGTGTCTTAACAGATACAAAACAGTTATGCCTCAATCCCAAACAAGTTGAAGTCGGTTATATGAATTATTACTGACCATGTAAATGCATACTTAAATAAAGAGGCGTTTACTTTAGAAGTTAACTTTCATTTTTAAAAAAAAGGCCTTTTGAAAAACACACTAGACAATCACTCTATTAGTTAGTACAGGTTTATTTATTCTACCAATAATCAGCAAAAGTGAATGGTCCTAAAAATTTATAAGCTACCATATATAGCATGTAACAACAAAAGTAATACTAATGTTATTGATACCTTTAATTATTTTCTGAACAGTTTCATAACTTTTCTGATCTTTTTCATCAAGCTCCGGCACAGTCTTTTCCACGTCATGCTCTCCCTCAATGCATTCTTCCATAGCCTTAGAAACATTACACCTATATTTTGTAACGATATCTAATGTGTTAGTATCACTGTGTTCGAAACCAGAAAATCAGAGGAAAAAGAAACGTTAGTTCAATAAACAATCGTAAAATAATTTCGAGCCCACAAAATGATTGTGTGTCCTTAAGAATTTAATCCCCTCACCGTTGCCCAAGTTTATAGAACGGAAAAACTATTCCGTAATATTAGCAATCGAAATTATAGAACTTAAGCAATGTCAACAAACGGAGCAAATCTTTATTTATTTGGAAAAATAAAGCAACAATGTAGAAAAGAGGGGAGAAGTTTTCAGATTTTCCATGTATAAAAAATTAGGCTAAGCCTCTAAACTTATAGAGAATGACAGTGTGAGATGTAATTCAAAAATTGCCTATTTCATTTCCCATTCACACCCCGAAACCTAACAAAATGTATCTCAAATATCAAACACCTCACTTATCATTGCCATTTTCGTAAGAAAAACCTAAAATAGGTTTGCAGAATCAAGATATTTAACCTAGCAGACATATCCTTTGATTTGTGTTTTTTGATTGAGAGTTTTGACAGACTGGATCTTGTCTCCTCAAGAACGTCAAAAGTTGGGTCCTCTTGTGAATCATCGGAATCGTCGTACTCACTGTCGCCGTCTGATAGTACATTATCATACTGTTGCTGTTCGGAATCCATCTTTTGAGTTGTTGATGATACTTAGAGCTATCGTTGTGGATGGTTTCGGTGATTACGAAATCACCATTCAAGTATAAGTTTGAATTCGAAAATATTACCGTTGTTTTCCCGAAATTCGTACTCTTAATTACTTGTTGATTAGTTTGTTCTTCGGAATTTCCGTTTCGAGCAACGATAAAGTTGGTATGGGTGAATCAAGCTTTGGAGTGAAAATAGCACTAGGCTAGCCACTTTCGAACGTAAAAATGGGCAAAGTTATTTAAAAAAAGTTAAAATAGCACTGGCGGGTCATTCAAAAATAGCAAGCATTTATAAAATTATTAAAAAATAATCACTATTTTGCTGCAACACGGAAAGTTCCAGCATAATATACTGGAGGTCGGTGCACTTGTGTATGAACTTCCATCATATTATGTTGGAACTCTAACGCGGGGAAAGTTACAGCATAATATACTGGAGATTGGAGCACATGTATATGAACTTCCAGCATATTAGTTGGACAGGTAAATTATATTAGAACTTCATTATATTATGCTTGAAGTCCAGTATATTATACTGAAACTTCAGTATAAGATACTTGAGTTCCAGTATATTATATTGGAATTCCAGTATATTACGCTGGAGTATTTTTCGGATTTTGAACAGTGTTTTCGTTCAGATTTATCTTTACATGAAAAATGACTAAATTTTGATTACTTTTGAAACTGTGACTATTTTTAAATGACCACTTCTAAATTTGGCTATTTTTGAATTTCTTCCTAAAAAAAATAGTCATTATTTTGCTGACACACAAGGAGTTCTAGCATAATATGTTGGATAATGAAGCTCTTGCGCATATTATGTTGGAATTACAGCAAACGACAAATTTCAACATAATATGTTGGATTATGGAGTTCTTACGTATAAACCAGCACATTATGAAATTCCAGCATATTATGCGATAATCTCATACGTAAAAAATTCGAACTCCACCATATCATGCTGGAATTTTTTTTCGGATTTTAAGAGTGCTTTTATTCAGATTTTATCTTTATAAGTAAAAGTGACTAAATTTCGATTACTTTTGAGTGGCTATTTTTTAATAAACAGTTGTAAATCTGATTATTTTTGTACTACTCAAAAGATTAACCCAAATAACCGTCTATTTAAATTTTAAATTAAAAATAACCAACAGATGTACAATATATATATAATTGTACCTGCTAAAAAAAATAAACAGTGTTTGGGATAATTTTACAAGATTCCCCTTTGAGACGCGCCACTACTTTTTCCCTTTTTATGTTTTTTACTCCTCCCGATTAGTTTACATCAATATAAATAAAAAAAATTGAATCTTATGGTCTCATGCTCGACTCCGCTTGGTATTATAACAATCAACTAGTAGTCGTACCCACGCAATGATGCGCGGTCAATATTAAATAATATTAATTAAATTTAATTTTGATCGGGCTTGTTTGAACTTATTAGATCGTATTGTTTTAATAAATATAAATTGTCACCTTATTTGTCAATACGATATAACCAATAATAAAATTTTTATTAAATTAAAGGGACTTATATGTCATTGACAAAAAATTTTGCTCTATATTTTTTATTATATTATCCAATGTTTAGTAATTACACATTGTTAATAGAATTTTTTATTAACATATTACTTTGCTTAATATTATTATCTACTACTTTCGTTTTGTAATATAATGGAAGATATATATTTTATTAGTTTTAAAATATTTTTTATTTCAAATTTTATTATATTGTTTTTAATAATATTATCTGAATTTTAATGAATAAAAACAATTTTTTATATTTTGTAATTTTAGTTTATTATTTTAAAATAACTAAAAACTCCAACTTGAAATTACTCCAATATGAATGGACATTTATTTTAATTTTTGACTTTTATTATAATTTATTATTTTATAGATATTTAATAAAATATCAAAATAATAAATATAAAATATATATATTTATTATTTTATTCGTTAAAATTCAGATAATATTATTGAGATATATTTTTTTAATTTACATTTTATTCTATTATTCTCAATAATATTTTCTGAATAAATAAACTTGTTATTTTTAAAAAGAAAAGCAAAAATTATTTTAAAAACAAAGAAATTTTGAATTGGCAGATTTTTAATTTTTGTAATTTTAGTTTTTATTTTAAAATAATTTTATTACTCCAACGTGAAGCTACTCTTCAACTTGAATGGACATTTTTTTAATTTTCGTTGTTTATTATAAAATATTTTTTTATATTTTTTTTTATACATATTTAAATTCAAAAACAATAACCAGTAATTAATTAACTACTTATGCCATGTAGCTTTTTTCTAGGCTGTCACTTGACTTCAGGAGAGAGGTTTTTACTCTTCTTTTAATAATATAATATAGATAGATTAATTTTAGATATGTTCTGTAGTAAGTTCAGTTGGAACCCACTCGAGCTCTGCTCGGCTCAAAAGACTAGTGTCAATCTTTCAACACTGTTGTTACTATACAACCTCTACCTTCACAAGGTAAGGGTAAGGTAGGTACACACTGCCCTTCTCAGACCTAATTTGTAGGATTACACTTGATTTCTTATTGTTGTTGTCATAAGCTGCGATGATTAGGGGTTTTGCCAACATATGTTTAACGAACATGAACTGACACCTCTAGCCTCGTAGAATAACCTTTCACCGCTGTTGCATCCCAACCAAATAAAATGTTTACAGAAAAACTCCCTCACATCACATGCAATAACCACAATCATGAAAAAAAAAACAAGATTCAAACTTAAACCGCAGAATGAATAGTGGATATATGTCTTCGCTTCTACAATTCATATAGTGGATATAATACTCCAAACATCATTTAAGCCTTTGCTTCTACAAATTCATATAGTGGATATAATACTCCAAATATCATTTGTGCCTTTGCTTCATCTGTCAGAAAGACAGAAACACTATAAACTATTCAATTCTCTTATGCTTCAAGACGTCAATTATTGAGATAGAAAGAACCTCTTTACAATCAGAGTTACAATAACCTATTGGAGGGCAAGTTTGTGGTTGAGTAATAGGAAAAAACATGCCGAGCAATTCATATCAATATCATTTCTCAAGTATCAGCGACATGGCTCGTCATGGCTTACTTCCTCTGTTTTACATTTTCAACTGAAATTGCTTGACTTGCCCATGCGCATAAAAATAAACACCATTGTGTTTATGTCGGTTGTGCTGGTGCACTGTCCAATGTGAGAGTAACATCTCCTCTAAGCTGTACATCTTCTTGCAGCATCACCAGATCTTATTTTTAACCCAGAAGAGGAGACTAACAACTCCAATGACAATAGCAACAGGAGCCCATTTCCGAATCAAAGCCTTGAGTAATGAAGAAAATGAATGAGTGATTAAAGCAATTTCAAGTTCGAAATCAGACTAAATCCATGTCCATAACGAGGAAAAGAGTGACAGAACATATAAGTATTTAGAATGTTGATTCACATAGTTTGAGCAACCTATATTACGTTATTATTTTTTAAACAACATAAATGCCCCCCCCCCCCCCCCC
>ML353088.1:23928-49126 GCA_005239505.1 Nicotiana paniculata
AAAAAAAAAAAAAAAAAAAAAAAAAAAGTGAGTGCATGAGAGAACTTTAGAAAATGAACAGCAAACTTCATGTTCAAGTGCATCATCTTGAAAATCAATGAAACTAACCTGACGATTTAAATCTCTCGCCTTATCAGCATATATGTGGGATTCTGATGTCAAGCGGCTGGACATCTGACTGACCTCTGCAGAATTTGATGTTTAAACAATCTAATTACTGACAATGAACAAAGTTGCATAACATTTTTTGGGGGGGTAAATAAGTTGCATATAAGCCAATGCATAAGAAGGGTGAAGTTACGAGGACAACTGTTTTAGAGTATAATTGCAGATCTATATCAAAATTATGAGTCAGCAGTGGTTGGAATCTTCATAATGCAACAAAATGTCGCAACACTTAATTTTATCTTGCACAGGTATATGCTGCAGCATTTTCGGACAATAAGCAGCATAGCTTGTCTCGAGATTAGAGCCAACATATACTTTCTATTAGTAAGGACATAAAGACTTCAAGATCATAATTCATCTCACAAGTACCACATGGTTCCCGGTCATACTACAAAAAGAGGAATACAAGAGCGTAGTTGCTACCAGCATCTAATAGATAGATCATATTTATATGCCTGCATGCACTGCGTTGTGTGAGTGTGGAGAGAGGGAGGGGGGAGGAGTATGGAACACTCACGTCTCCTAGAAGTCAACAGGCAGTCTCGAAAGAAACCAATCATTTTAAGCAAACAAAAGGATGCTTATTTTACTTCTTTCACATAGTACACCATATGCTGCCTCCAGGAATATAACCCAAACAAGTTCAAGGTTTCTGAGAGGAAAAAGGGGGAAATATTTCATTCAATCCTACTCCTTAAACATGGGAATTTTATTATGAAGAAATGAAAGAGAACATATATTCACCCCTTTCTAGGAGCTCATGAGGAGAGAATATAAAGGAATCAACAGTTCAACTTATCAGAGTACCAAACTCAGCTGTTATAACACTAAGGTCAGGTAAACACAAATTTTGAAAGGTAAAATGCACAAAAAAAATGAAGTTAATAACACATTATTTTAAAAACAAATGAAAACAAGCACCTAATGTAGAACCTTAGCGTCAATATTCGATGTAAACCTCTAAAATCCAGAATTCACTCAATCAACTACGCCTCCCAAAACTTCAGATTCCATTACAATTAAATTTGTCAGATCAATCTAGAAAAAGATAATAATGAAGAAGATGAATGAGGAAATGCCCGGATGAGCTCTAGAAATTTAGCAAACTTTTTAATGATATATTCAGAAAAATGTTGGGCTGAGAAACTTACGGTCCAATTTTTCACCGACACCAAGAACGTCTTACACATTTCGAGTCATTATCTGATGAACTTCATAAAGTTCATCATTCAACTTCGAAATATTGCGCTGAGTTCCGATATCCTGGTACAGTTTCTTCGTCTTCTGTATGAATGTATCTTTTAAAATAGGGAAAATTATATATTGGAAGAATGGAAAATCAGTATTAACAACAGCAAATTGGAAAACTGAAAAGGAAAGAGAGTTGAGGAAAGTTGCTTACCAAATTTGATAAAGGCATAAGGTCTAGCGGCAGTTTCAATTTGACTCCTATTGACACGCTCAAACTCATTCTTAAGGTCTTCCAGGTACTGAAAGGCAAGTTTCTTTGGATAAGAGCGATCACACATAGTCAGATAACAAACGTGCCCTTCAATGATATAACTGAGAGCTTGGGTTAAGACAACAGTAGATTCAAAATTCCCATAGGTTATGTTTTCAAGTGGGTCGGAATGATGCAGAAGTAACAAGCTAGTAACAATTTAGAAAGCAAGCAAATGACTTAGCAGTAGCGAGAGTGGACACTTGGAAAGTCACAGTTTCACATTAAGAATTGTAACATGCCAAATCATCCCCAAGATTTCACATTCAGATTGTTATAATTTTAATGATAGACTTGGTCCTATTTATAACTCTCTTTGTTATTTTCATAAGGGTATTATAACTCCCAACCCCCAAATTCTGCAGGAGACAAGTAGTCCCCAGTGTGCCTCCTTAATGACTCGAACCTCCAAGCTCATGATTAAAGTTGGAGCGCATTTTCACTAGACTATACCTACTTTGTCCATGGCGCTACCCATAAAACCAGAAAAAATGAGAAATAAAATGCTTATAAGACATATTAAATGCATATCAAGTGGAGAAGCTACTATCAAAGTAATGGATGTGCATAAACTAATATCAACCTTTCTTTTTGTTCTTTTGGATTAATTGCATCATCCATATTTATCACCGCATTTCATCCAAGAAGATATTTCACTTATCAAAAGCATTAAGCTGGAGGAACACCCATACTCATTAGTTCTGAGTACACTGATTCTACCTGTCCCCAAAAATTGCAACAATAAGAACTGCAGAGGCCCTCATAGAGTTCTCCCTAAATTACAAAAATAAAACTAATAGGCATCTTAAATAGTCTTCAAATTGAAAGCCTCCATAGACTGGTATCCACGTTTAATTGCAACGATGACTCATTAGAAGTTAGCAGAATTCTCTCTTTCGTTGAGAGGAAAATCGAGAGGAATCATAATCTGAGCATAGGCAACCCAGTGAAGCTATTTGGAAAAGATCAGTAAGTGTATGGAATTACTTACCTTGCAGTCATCTTTTTGAACAAAGAAGTTATTACAAATTACTTACAAAAATTTCCATTTAGCCTCTGGGAAGAGATGTAAACACTACCATGAAAATAGAAAGAAGAATTATATGGAAACAATAAAAGGATACTGGAAAATATAAGGTCCAGTTTCAACAGACATCCTTGATGCCTCATTCTGGCCCATAGAGAGGTTCTTGAATAAGGACTTGGCTTGCTGTTTGTAGAAATCTGCATCTGGAACATCGCGGCTATCATCCAGCTCCTCAGCTAGAGGAAGGCCATCAGTTACACGAGCAATCATAGTCAACTTCACCATTTTCCTTAAACAAGCACACAACTAGAAGCAACCACAAAAAGGTAAGAAATCAACTTGCAGATTTTGAAGTCAGAGAAACTACAAATTTTTCATGATTTTTGGCTGCTAATTCCAAACCTCGGACCAAGATTTATTGGACATAGAGTTCCTATTTTTTTCAGCTTCACCCTAGTTAAGTGTATGTTAGTGAGAGAGACAGAGTTTATTTATCAAATAAGTTCCAAAGTTTTTACCTTGTTTAATAATAGTCCTGAGATCTAACTTTGACTATAAGCATAATGTTCCGCAAATCATACGTTTTGCATCCGGTGCAGCATTCAAAATTAGTAAAGGATGTACGAATTCTTACGTCACTATTAAATATTCAAGTTCTTCAGTGCAAGAATGAATTGAAACAAAAAGTAGTAGCAGTACAATAAATGAATCCAGGTGCTCAAGTTATAGAGCTTCACATCATGAATAGAAAACTTGATCCAGCTGAGGAAAAGATGGCAGGAAATTGCATCAATTACAAGAGCCATTCAATCCTGAAAATAATGCAGGAAGAACATGTTTTTCAATCAATTTAGGACTGCAGATATCTTTAGGTTTAGTCATTCTGTAGTCTTAACCAGTTTCTGGTGGTACCATCTCATTCCTGCTGTATATAACACAGGCCCACAGAGGATATTGACTTATGCATTGTGCCTGGTCAATGCAAAAGTTTACTACGTTACCTAAAAATATCAACTTCAATGCATTCTTCCAAATTTGAAGTAGCCAATTTCGATTAACAATTTCGAGGGTCCCCTCGGTCCATCCAATGTTGAAACTCTTAGAGGTTCTTCAAAGAAAAGATTCTTCCGACAATGCCTTAAGCTTGAACATTTTCTCTAAGACAGCTCAATGAATCAACTGTCTCAATCAGCTAGAGTCGACTGTGAATCATCCAATGTATCCCATTCAGCTCTATTCAAGTGCATTTCATTCTTTTTTTTACTGAGGTGTTCGCCCAACTTGTGCACACATCGACTAATTCCACCAATACCTACGACACCTGTACAGCTACCGGGTAACTCTACCTACCAAGGCTTGGGCAGATGGGAGGTAATTGCTTTCCGCTCATGTTCACACAAAACAAATTGCTCAGTAGGGCAATTTTAGGGTAATTTTTTCATTTAGTAGCTCTTAGACTGACTTCAGTATAAACACATAATTTTGCATACTAACCATCTACAATCAAAACCGTTATGCAATCTAACCTAACATATCAAATCTGCTAACAATCCAATTAAAACAGTTTCCTAGTAAATTTCGTGAATATACAATCGTGAAAAGGACAAAATTAAAGTGACCTATGAAATTTGTTAGGAATATTTATTTCATTTTTTTGAGTTTCTTCGGATCAATTTAATAGGTATTTTTAATTTACAAATATAAAAGATTACTTCTCACATATTAAAAGATAGACGTAATTAGTATTTTAAATGAGGAACCATACCTTTATTACAACAGCATAAGTAAAATCAATATTTTCATTAGGAAATTATATCTTTTTTTGTATATTAAAATAAATTTACATCAGTAAGATAACATCTTCAATAAGAGAATCATCAATCAGAATAAAAAAAAAAAAATATCTTCAATAGATAAATTATACCCCACAAATATAGAATTAAATAAACTACAAGTTTTCAAAAATCAAAATCATAAATCTCATATCTTTTAAGCAATGCTTACGGAATTTTTGTCATAATTTAATAGTAAAATGATTTAAATTATATTTAATAAACAAAAAATAACACAAATTTTTATAATATAATAAAAAAAGATGAAAATAATTTGATCTCAATCGAAATTCCCATTAAGACTAATATTTTTCGGATATGAAAGAAGAGAACTCATAAATTTTAGATTAAGAGGAATGTTTATTTTATAGAATTTTATAATTTCAGAGTCTATATTCTTGTTAGAGACAACATATAATAATAGAACAAAGAAGAAAAATACAAAAAATAATGAAACGATAAACAGAAAATTGGGGAGTAGCCGAAAAGGAAAATGACTAAGACAAAAAGAAATAAAAAGCACATGAAAAGGGAAAGTCAGACAAGATTCAAGATAATTTCCTACTTGAATTTTACATAACAAGAAAAGCTTCAAAAAGATCTACCAGCCATGACACATTTGTCTAATTTAGGGTTGCGGGTGGTAGGATTAAATATTTAACGTAATTTAAGAAAATTTCAACATAAATATATAAAAAATCTATCATCTTAACGGGTGTCGTGCCACCCCATTTTAAAGGGGTGGATCCGCCCATGAGTGTAACGAATGGGATCGGATTCAGGGAATCGGTAAATACCCGTCACCACGAGTAAAGAGTAAAGACTAGGGATAATGACACAACTACCCACAAAAATAAAACTGTTTACCCTTACCTACCCATTTACTTTTCTACCCATCAAACTAATAATCTTTCCTGCCCATGACAACTTTTGTAGGTAATTTTCTCTTTTTTTTCCTTTTCATTTTTATTTCTCTGTTTCTTTTCTCCTTAACTTTTTTTTCGTTTTCTTCTTATTTTTTCGCTTTTTTCTCATTTTTGGTTCATTTAATTGTTTTCCAAGTCACATTATTATTATTATTATTATTATTATTACCATAATTTAATTTCACACTCAATTTTGGCTCCTTTCTATTTTCTATTTTTTTTTAATTTCCTGCTCCTTTTCTAATTTCATTTAATTTTTTTTTCTTTTACTTTCTTTTTCTCTTCATAATCTAATTTCATTTACTTTTTCCTCTTTTTTTTTATTTCTTTTTTGTTTATTCAATAGGAAAAGAAGATATAGTAAATATTTGTTCACTTTTTTAATATAACTGGTATAATATACATTGTCTTTTTCTTTTTCTTAATTCACATATTAACTTATACACTATAATTGTGTTCTCTTCTCTTTTTTGCTTTTAGTTTCTTTGTTTTTTTAACTTTATTTATTATTATTCAAATCATTTATTTTTTAATTTTATTTATTCTTATTTAAAATCATTTTTTTATTTTTATTAAAATAACTTACTTTAGCAAATAGTATATCAAAAATAATATATTAGTAGCAATTGGAGTATATTACTGCAGTATAATATAACACTCACATGGTATATGATATCGAAAACTTTGTTAGAAAATTAAAAAAAGGATTCATAATTTTTTTTTGAACTATTAAAAAATAAAAAATTTAATTGTATTGTTACATTATATCATATACTATAATAGATTATTTTGTGCAATAAATTATATACTATTGAATTAAATATTATGTGAAAATACGATATATAGTATGTTATTTTGGTATATAGTATAAATTAGTCTGTTTCGCTAGTTCAACCTAAATTTCAAATCTACTCAAGAATTTCCATAAAATTGACTCAAAATTTAGCCACAAACCTCCAATCAAAAATATTTTAAACTAAATATTTTGGTTTAAGAAAAAACAAACATGAAAACTTCGTTGAGAAGTTGAAAAACAAAACTCAATGAAAATTTCAAAAAATTCTAAAATGACCAAATTGTAA
Organism: Nicotiana paniculata; assembly: GCA_005239505.1. NCBI lineage: Eukaryota > Viridiplantae > Streptophyta > Magnoliopsida > Solanales > Solanaceae > Nicotiana > Nicotiana paniculata. The sequence continues at coordinate 30,465 of ML353088.1, forward strand.
TAGTATACTATTACATTATATAGTATACTATAAGAGTATATCGTTGGAATGAACTGTATACCAAAATGGTATATAATATATCAGTTTAGTATACAATACAAATTCTTCTTCTCCATTTCAATGCAATTAATTATACACTATTAAATTAAATATTATATACAAAAATATAGTATGTTATTTTGGTATATAGAGCATTGCTTCATTCCTTAAAAAAAATTAGTGGTATACAACTTAATTTCAACCCAAATTTTAAAAATCTACAAAACTCTTCACCAAATTGACTCAAATTTTAGCCACAAACCTACAAAAAAATATTTTAAACTAAATATTTTGGTTAAAGAAAAAATTGAAAAATCATTAGAACTTTGCAGCAAAGTTTAAAAAAACTCAATGAAAAATTTAAAATATTCTAAGCTCAAATTATAATAGTATATTATTACATTATATAGTATACTGTAACAACATATCGTTGGAATGAACTGTATATCAAAATGATATATAGTATATCATTTTGGTATACAATACAAATGCTTTTTTCGCTAGTTCAACGCAATAAGTTATACACTATTGAATTAAATGTTATATACTAAAATAGCTTATAGTATGTTATTTCGGTATAAAGAGGATTGGTTTATTCCTTCAAAAAAAATAGTTATATACTGTTGTAATTAATTATATACTCTTGATTAATTATTGTATACCAATGTGGTACACAATATAATATTTTGGTCTATAGTACAAATCTATCTTCTTTGCTAGTTCAACTCAATTTCAACCCAAATTTTAAAAATCTACTCTAAAATCTCCACTAAATAGACTCAAATTTTAGCCACAAACTTGCAAACAAATATCTTAAACTAAATTTTTTGGTTTAAAAAAAAATAAAAAAAGCATGAGAACTCCGTTAAAAAGTTAAAAAAGAACTCAATTAAGATTTCAAGAAAATCTAAAAGGCCCAAATTGTAATAATATGTTATTACATTATATAGTATATTGTAACAGTATATGATTGGATTGAACTGTATACCAAAATGGTATATAGTATATTATTTTCGTATACACTACAAATTCTTTTTCGCCAGTTCAACACAATAAATTTTACACTACTGAATTAAATATTAGATACCTAAATAGCATATAATACGTTATTTTAGTATACAGAGGATTGATTCATTCCTTCAAAAAATTAGTAGTATACTTTTGTAATTAATTGTTTACTTGTGAATTAATTATTATATACTAATACGGTATACAATATAATATTGGTATATAGTACAAATCTATCTTCTTTGCTAGTTCTACTCAATTCAACCCAAATTTTAAAAATTTACTCTAAAATCTCCAGTAAATTTAATAATTTAATTATTATAACATCTTTAGAAAATTTTACTTGTGAAAAAATTACAAAAAAATATGGAGTCATACTTTAGATATTCAATTATTTTGATATACAAAAGAATAAGAAAATTTATAAAAACATATTTTCTATTATTTAGATTTTAATAAAAGGCTAGTTATTTTAGTTTTTTTAATTACTTCTTGTTGTAATTTAATTATTTATTTATATATTTTTACGAGTCAAAAAATTAATAAGATACTGTATTTATTTTTATTTTTGATTTTGGAAAGAAAATAAAAAGACAAAAAAGGGAAAAGATAAATTAAATCAATGAACAAAAAAATAAAGAAAAGAAGAGTTGAGGAACACCAGAGTTTTAAAAAAAAAAATTCTTGGTATACAATGAAATAAAATTCAGTATTAACTAATTTACTTTCTAATATGTTAATGTGTGAGCATAAATATTGATGGTACATTTTCAAAATAATAATAATAATAATAATAATAATAATAATAATAATGACAACAACAATATTTTTTTGTGCTCTCCGGGTTCATATATTTTTATAATTTTATATACTCATGTTCTTGAATTATATTATATTATTTTTAATTAGTATTATTATGATAAGATGATAAAATATATTGGAAAAATATGATGCACTTAAAAGATACAACAAAGGTGCATAGGAATCTCAAAACATGAACTTTTATGCTAAAATGACAAAGATAAAAATAGGTATAAGGGATAAAATAAATGTACCGCATAAGTATAAGATGTAAAAGAAATGAACATGCACATATAAGGGTAAATAATTTATCTTTTATAGGTATATAGCATAATTTGCCCTAAAGACTAAAAGGCCATTTGGCCATAAAAAAAATTGAGAAAACTATATTAAATGCCCACACAACCCAAAATAATTACCCGTAATTACCCATATGAAAGTTTGTTACAAAAATTACCTATTCTGCCGAAATATTTTACTCAGCCTACCTATTCCCTTTTGCTTTTTGATTTGCTTTCTCAGCGCTAGCTTAATCTAGTGGAACACATTCCCTTTCCCCTTTGAAGTGCAAAATCCCAGAGCTTTCCTTTTTAATAGACTAATTTCAATTGACCCCATTATTTTTCATGTAATCTCATCACTTTTCTGTCAATATCTCATGCTTGCTCGTATTTTACACTTCGTGTTTTTTGTTGGCATTAAATTTTTACAGATTTTTTTTATGTCTTTTTCCAAATTTTCAAATTTATGATTCTTCAACTTGATGATTTTAATATTAGATTTTAAGTGGGTGTGTATTGCTTATAGTACCTTCGAGTAAGCTTCCCAAATTTAAATTTTTATCGGTATTTGAAGATCCACCATTGTTGGGCTTGAAGCTCTTGAATTTAAAATTTTTATTTTGAAGATTTCTTGTTTGATTCAAAGTGAGTGTTATTAAATATTGTTTATAGTACATTCTGAAAGTTCATAATGAAATTTGATCGCATTTGGAGCTGATTTTAGGTGATTGAGATTGAATTTTTCAGCTGAAAATCGAAGAAAAACGCTGTTACCCCAGCAGTATACCGCTACAGTATACAATGTGCTGTAGGAGTATATAGCTATACTGAAACAGTATAATGTTATTGTATACAATATACTGCAATGGTATACTATAATAATCGAAGAAGAACACAGTTACCTAACAATATATCTCTTATATAATATAATGTAGGAGTATATAGCTATACTACAACAATATGTTGTTATATTATATAATATACTGTAACGGTATATTGTAATAATATGCAATATATTACAACAATATATTGTAATAGTATACAATATACCGTAATAGTATACTTTGATCGTTATTTTGTTGAATCATCTAGGTGTTATTGTGCAATGCTAAAGTCATCATTATAGTAACATTATACTTTTATAGTATACAATATAATATGACAATATGCACCAATAAATAAGTTATTTTTTTATTTTTTTCAACTAGGTCCTTGCAAATATTTTCTTAAATGATTTTTTTGATGGAGTTCCATAAAAATAATAGGAAAAATCTCACTTTATAGTTGATTGGATTTGATTTTTACTGATTCATGTTTGAAATGTTGATTGAATGCTATGGCTAAATTTTGAGTAAATTTGGTGGAGATTTTTGGAGTAGATATTTGGAATTTAGGCCAAAATTAAGTAGAACTAACAAAGAAGACACATTTGTATCGTATACCAACATGTTATACTAAATGATATATTGGGATATAATAACTAATTCAAAAGTATATAATTAATTATAACAATATATTGCTAATATTATTGAAAGAATGAACTAGTATTGGATGATACCCTGATAGTATATGATATATACCATATGGATATCATAGAGGACTAATGGTTTTTAAAAAAATGAATCATCCACCTATGATACCATGCCAGTATATGATATATACCATGTTGGTATCATGGAGGACTGAGTTTCTTTATGAAAGGAATGGATTAGACCTCTATGATACCCTATCAGTTTATGATATATACCATGTGGGCATCGTAGAGGACTGAGTGTGTTTCTGGAAGGAATGAACCAGTCCTCTATGATAATATGTTAATATATAATATATACCATATGGGTATCATATAAGCCTGATGAGTATTTTGTTTGCTGAAGAAATGAATAGTCCTCTATGATACCTTGTCAGTATATGATATATACCATATAGATATCATAGTATATTATAATAATATACTTCAACTACTCCTAATATATTATTTTTGGTATATTATATGCTACAACAAATTATTTTCTAATAATTAATATATAAAGAAATAAAAAAATATATTATATCAATTATCTTTTGTTGATATAGTGAAAAAAATAGAGAAAAAGAAAAAGAAAGAAAAAGAAAGAAAAATAAAGGAGAAAAAAAGATGTGCATAATTACATTATGAAAAAAAATTAAAAGAGAAAAGAATTTGAAAATAATAACAAAAGAAATTAGAAAACAAAAAAAAGGAAAAAAAGAGAAAAGAAAACATGTATAATGTATAAGTTGTTCTTATAACTAATCTACAAAAAAAGAAAATGAGAAAAAGTAAGACAAAGATATATTATATTAGTTATATTAAAAAAAGGTGAACAAATATTTAATATTAGTTATTTTTTTTATTATTGCACAGGAAAAAAAAGAAGAAGAATAATGAAAAGGAGCAATAAAAGTGAATAAAATTAGATTATGCGAAAAAAAGAATTAAAAGGAAAAATGATTTGAAATTAGAAAAGGAACAAGAAATAAAGAAATGACCAAAAAGAAAAACAAAAGTGCCAAAATTGAGCATGGAACCAGATTATTCTTGAAAAATAAAACAAAAAATAATATGATTGGAAAATAAACATAAAAGGAGAAAAAAGCAAAGAATAAATAACAAAGAGAAAAAGCAAAAGGAGAAAAAAGATATAATTACCCACAAAAGCTACAATGGGTACGAAGGGTAATTATAGCCTGTTTGGCTAGCTTATTTTGAAAGTGAAGTGCTTTTGAAAAAAATACTTTTCTAGAGAAGCAGTCTGTGTTTGGCTAATAACTCTGAAAAGTTTGAGCAATAATTTGTGTTTGACCAAGCTTTTCAGAAAGTGCTTTTAAGTATCAAATTACGAATAAGGACATGAATAGCTTTACTTAATAGTTAATGTTATAAGTAAATAAATAATCTTAAAATTTTGTTATTATATGCAATAATTAAATCTTTTTATTTTATTTAAGTAAACTATGATAATAAAATTTAAAAGTACATAATTCTTTTAATATAAGTTAAATATATTAAAATCATTCAAATATAAAAGCATACACTCCTAAAGTCACTATATATTAGAAAGCTATCCTAAAAATAATAAGAAATATTTATACATTAATATCCTAAGTATTAGTTTTAATAGTTATTTTGGTATATACTATATTTTGTTAAAGGTATTTTTGGTAAGAAAAAAAAGTCAAAACTGCTTATGATTAGGCTTTTGGGAGAATCTACTTTTTTCTCTTCTCATAAACTGTTTTTGCTTTCTCCCAAAAGCACCCCCCAAAAAAAAAAGCTTGGCCAAACACTTCAAATTAGGAGGAAAAAGTAATTTTGGCCTCTTGAGAAGCTTGGCCAAACAGGCTATTAGTTTGATGGGTAAACAAATGAATGAGTAGTAAGGGTATTTAGTTTGTTTTTTAAGGGTAAAGCTATAAAACTACCCCAAAAAATTTCACTTTTTTCGAAATTTTATTCACTTTTTTTTTAAATCAGTGGTTGGCCATAATTTTCAATTTTCACTTAAAGATGAATTACAAATTTTTCGAAAATTTGAAAAACTCCAAAAAGTTATTTTTCAAAGTTTTTACTTAGATCACTCACAAAAATTCAAAACAACCCAAAATTATATTCATGTCCAAACACAACTCTATTTTTCAAATACCATTTTCACTTAAATTTTTTCTTTACTTTTTTTTCGAAATTTTACAATTCTTATGTCCAAACGCCCGCTAAAGAGTGGTAATTTTGGATTTCAACATTCCTATTAGCAAATTTCTCTGTCCTAACATTTTGATTTGAATTTGTGATATTTTGACCACTAATTTACTATATTCTTGTTCAAATATTAAATTTATAAATATAACTTTGGAAAACGAAATAAGGTATCAGCATTACTTCAGTAAACTTATTTCACAATGTTATTTCTTTGTACTCTGATTACTAATATAAAACTCGTTATGGAATGCTTAGGCCATTTGAACAATAAGTCAAAAAAAAAATAGTATTTGAAATTGAAATTGAAAAACAATATTTGTGACCGATACTATATCAATATTTGCACAAATAGAATTTGGTTTAGAAGTTTATCCCTTTCCCCCTCTCTTTTATGTTTGAAGTTATGTCCAAAAGATTATTTGTTATCGATTCATACTTTTCAAACACTTCTCAATTTAATCTAAATATTTTTATTTATGCATGATTATTTATCAAGAACTTGATTAGAGATTGAGAATGTGAATAAGCAGGACACATACTCGTCTGATATGCTTCTAAAATTTTATACTTGCTCGAACTTGTTACGAATTCCCAAGTCACTTAGAGTTTATGATCATAAAATTTTCTTTTACCTTCATTTAGTAACTTTCCTTTTAAACACTTGGAGTCAAACACATGCCACTTAAAGACTCTACGTGAGACATAAATTGGCTGCCAAAAAACGTAAAGGAAATAATAGGATGTAGAGTTGGCCAGATCTAGTATACATGCATAGTAATTGAGGTTGGCGATTCTCCCGAGCAGGGGCGGAGCCACGGTACGTGTTACGAGTTCGGTCAAACCTTGATCCAAACCTTCATTAAACATGTACAAATTCTTAATTTAGAACCCAGTAACTTCAAATTCTGGCTCCGCCTCCGCTCCCAAGGTTCCCTCGTATCATGAGATTTCCTCAGAAGAGGATCAAATTGTCCCTTGTGAACTGTGTGATGCACTAAATCAATGTAAGTTTTATACAATTATCAACTGCTTATCGTGTAGTATTATTTATGCAAATGCAATTACATGAATAATTAAGTTAATTGGGTTACATGTATTCGCACTACACTCACACTTATAAGATGTTAACCTTCATGTTGAAATTTACAAATTCTTGTGATTATTGCCTATATATAGTTCTTTTTTATTTTGAAATTTCTTATAGACTTCCTTTATCTTTTCCAGAAATTCTCCTTTAAGCACTTAGTGCAAAAAGTAAATAAAGGCTGCTGATCATAGATATCAAGCTCAAACTTTCAACCATGAATCATCAAAGCGTCTTTCTCCGTACAACTGTTTTGGTAACAATACAGAGTCGTCTAAATAGGTAATTATCATGCACTTTGCTACAAAGAATTTCATAATTAGTTTTTTTGTTGCATCGTTTACATTTTGATCAGTAAAATAATAATTCTTTCATAAATGAAAATACCATATGGTGCATGTGGGCATGAGGTGGGTTTATTGATTATATTGGTTCGATGCTGAGTTAAACGTCTTCTCTTGTTTTGGGGCGTGACAACAACTTAACGCCTCTGATAGAGTTGCAAATAATTGAAGCAAACCTTAGCAATTGGTGAATTCTTTTGGTATACTTCAATTGCTTCTTCTTTTTTTTCTTTTTTTTTTTTTTTTTTTTTTTTTTTTTTTTTTTTTTTTTTTTTTTTTCTTGTCCGAAGTATTTGTCAATTGCTAAAGTTTTGCAGATTGAGTAGGCCAATAGGGTGGGTGGCCTGCCCCTGCTCTCTTTAGGTTGCATTTTGGTTGAGAAATTATTCTTTAAAATAGCAGGCGTCTCTACTCGGCTTCATAGGTTTCCTTTTTGGCTGCCAACTTCAACAGTCACCATAGCAAAAAAAATCATTTTGCTTGGCCTTATCTCTGCATTTGATTAAAATACACTACACTGGCCTATTTTCTTAATTATGGGATCCATTTTCGTCAAGCAACTTAATGTGTTATATATACAAGTACTTTCATATATGTCTATTGCCAGCATAATAATCTTCTCTAAAGCTTATTACAAGCGAATACACCTCATTCCCAACTTTAGTTGGATCAGTTGCATGACTATTTTACGCTAGCCATCAACCTTCTACAATTGTGTTATCCTTTTTGCGAAGCGCCTTAAGCAGAATTGGTGTTGCCTCTCTAGCCGAGGGTCTCTCGGAAATAACCTCTTTGCCCTTCCAAGGGTAGGGTAAGGCTGCATACATCTTATCCTCCCCAGACCTCACTTGTGAGAAACTACTGGATTTGTTGCCTTAAGCAGAGTTGGAAGAATTTTCAAATGGTTGAGAAACTATGTGTAGGTGGACGGTTATTTAAGCTGGAGAAGCAGGGCACATGCTAAATTACTTGTAATTTTGATATTTCAAGAATTTTGCATGTGCTCTTGCTCTCCAGCTTAATTCTCCCGCCAATTCCAGCACTCAAATCTCAGTTATAAATTATAATATCTCCTAAATGCTAAACGTGGAGTGCAGGTAAGTCCTTTTTCATTCACTGTACACTTTAGCCACACCATTCTTTTCATTTTCTTCCAAACTGCTGATATTTAATTCTGAACAGATACCCAACTGCTGATATTTACAAGAATGAAGCTTGAATAACTACAGAATATACATATAAAAGTTGGAAGAATGCTCTGACTGTCAAAATAACATTAACATTCAGCCACGGAGAACTGTCCTCTCAAGGCAATATACAACATTATATACCGAGACAACCAGAATTAATAGCAAAGTACAAGCAAGGCTAACAAAATCCCAATGATATACTATGTACAAGAATAAATTGTATAAGTATGATTGTAACACGCGCATACCTCAAGCTCTGGCTGAATAAAATGTGGTTTGAAGCTGGACACCATAACTTTTATATCTTTGAGAGACTTATCTCGGCTTTGAGTCCTTTCCCTTGCTTCTGAATGACGACAAGGAAAAGAATGGTCTCGGTGCTGTGAAACAGTAAGAATAAATAGAAGTCAACATGTAAATACTTGAATCGCTGGAGCACAAAATTTTTATAAGCTTCAAAAGGGATTTCTGCAATATAAATATTGATAAGTTCAAGATTTGTTAGAAATCTGATACTAATATGCTACTGTTGATCAATGAAATACAGCTTTAAGGCATTGGCTAATAAGCAAGACAATTACATGCACATGAAACAACAGTACTTCTTGTGCTAATAGGGAATAGTCTTTAATTCAGGAATCAGGAAGAATATATAAGTCAAGAAGATAGTTGCATAAAAAACTGTGAGCTGTTTTTTAGAGTTATGAAGTAAAGTGACAACTGTGCCAATGGAGGCTCTTCTTTCTTTTCTTCCTTTTAACTTAAATTATTTTATAGTACCTCAGGTGCATAATTTTTTCCATGGTGGCATTTATTGAGAAAAAAAAGCACAGAGGAATACGTTGGGAATGACAAACGATAGACTAAATGTTCACCGTTTATTGAGCTCCCTGATAAATGATCCTCCCTCAATTTGAAGTTAGCTGGGGGTGCCGGAATAGAACTGTGCAAGGATTGAACTGCGAGAAAGATAGATCATTGAGTCAATAACTTAAAATCAACAAACTTCCTACACATAGTTGAAAAGTAGTACTGAAAAATAAGATCGTACAGAAAGGATGTACTCAAAAGCAAAGTGAATTAGAGAAACCATTAACTTAACCTTCCCAAAAATTCTCATTTGCATTTGCATACTCCAATTTTATGACCTTAAATTTAAACTCCACTATCTGAAGTTCTTACACATGTTTCCTTGTCTATTACACAGAACCAGAAGAAACTATAACAAAAGAAACAAAGCCAACTTTGCGAAACTTCCAGCGGAAACAGATAAAGTTGGAATAACTAAGGGTCTTCCCAAGTTTTCCTATGCAATTTAAATCTGATATCCTCCTTGGATTTTCCCTAAAGAAACTGGAAACACCAGAAAAATCTGTATTTGTACTCTCAGGCGCTAAATGCTACTCTTTCAGATCCTAATCTAGAAAAACAAATATGGCGAAGAACCATCAAAGACAGTATAAACAGAATTGAGCACCACAAGCTAAAGCTGCAGCATCTGATACATAATTTTCCTGTGGAAACCACATGTATCTCTGAATTGTGCAATGCATGATCAATCACGCGCCTTTTCCTTTACAAGAATCATTTTGACAATATATTAAAATTATTCAGTTGTGTTTTATTATTCAGAAAAGTCCAACTTCTTCAATAGTAAACCTGCAATTTTAGTACCCTCAACTGATAACATGTGGTAAAAATCAAGATAGTATCTCATAAACTAGAGCACGAAAAGCATTTCATAAACATGGTGCTTCTGGAATACACATATTAAACGCTTAAAGGCAAAACTGAGACAATAAACAACTAAAAGAGTTGAATCAATTTTGGGGCAGCTATTAAATATCCATCAAAAGGAAATAAGACAGTTTTGTTTAATAACATGAAACATCACATCTCACCTTGTTCGTTGAAAAACTCGTCCTCATATAAGCAAACATCAGATCGATTAGGAGTACCACGTCCATTTCCAGTGCCATCATCTCTTTTACAAGTAGTTGCAGTAATCCAGTCTTTAACCAAACTATCTGCTCCATGGTTTTTCTTCCCAAATTTTAGTAACCGTTTAAATCCTCTGGCCTTATCCTTGCGAGATTGACTTTGAGAAGATTTTACTACATGGATTGGTTTCTGAGCCGCCATTCCCCATTTCTTCCTTACTCTAGCAGCTGAGTCACTCTCCATTGGACCCATAAAATGTGAATTATAGGATGCAGGACTTCCCACAGGAGAGTCTGAAGCATCAACATCAGACATATCATGAGGATAAGAAAAAGGGTGACAATGAGGACTACTTTCCTGCGGTGACTCGTGTGCAAATCTACCAGAAAGGAAGCTAGAAGGCACTGAAGAAGGTGATCTCAGGAAATCTCCAAATTCCGAACCAGAATTTACCAACTTCTCTATCTCATGGCTCAGTCTTGGTGTCCTATTATCAAAAATCTCCTCAACTGCAGATATCATGTTCTCAAAATCTTCCTCATCTATATTCACTGAGTTCTCAGAATCCAATTCCATATCATCATCATGATCCTCATCCTCATCATCATTGTGCGCAAACTTAGATACAATATTAGAACCCCTTGTCTCAATTAAACCATCTCTTGAACTGAACTCAGCATCTTTTGCCTTCTTTAGGGAAGTCTTTGAATCTGAAATGTTCGGAAATTTATCACTGAGACTCTGCTCCATCATGTCCTTCCCAGTTTTGAGAGGTGCCAAATTCACACCCTTAGGACTATGTTCCATCTTGTCCTTATCAAATTTGAGAGGTGCCAAACTAACACCCTCAGAATTCAAACCAGAGTTTTTTCTCAAGGACTGTGAGTGCAGTAAGTTGCTACGGGAATAGTTCCTGGATTGTGAACGAGTAGTCATTTTACCAGCCGGAGAAGGCGGCTCTGAGTTTTCCTTTCTCAAGTAAGACAAGTTTGGAACAGAACGTGCAATTGGACTTTCAGTTTGAAATTTTCGGCGACTAGAAGGACTACTAGAAGCCTTCACTGGAGACCTTGGAACAGATGCTACTATAGCGCGAGGTGTAGATGAAGTTTTGATAGGTAAATATTGTTTCTTCCTCTGAGCAGTATGTTTAGAAACTTCTTCTCCAGGCTTATGTTCTCCATCATCACTTTGTCCTAATTCTGGTTTTTGCTGTCAAATGGAACTTTTTTCAAGATTAGTGACTATAGGAATAAGAAACAGAAATATCTACACATTATGTGCGGTGTTAAATTGCTGTAAACTATTGGTAAAAGGGAACTAGAATTATACCTGGTCTCTGCTAAAATTTGAACTGGAATTAAATGATCTGAGTCTGTCCATAGTCTTCATTTCAGCTTTACTCCTCTCAAGGCTATCCTCCATAGCTTTCAGCTTGGCTTCTTTCTCTGCTCCCTTAGAATTCCATTCTTCCTTAAGTTTTGCATCCCTTTTTTCCATATACATATCATAAAATTTCCCTGGAGAACCAACCGCAAAACTATTTACCTCATCAGAAGAGTTCCGATCAGGTTCCCTAAACGAACAATTGTCAAACACTTGATCGACAAAAGCATTATCTAATACAGAATTACTGTAGGATGAAGTAGCTGATGGCCAACTTTGCATGTAACTATGCCTACTAATTCTGCTGATAGAATTAGATTGATTTCCAGGAGGAGTACGCAGTTTATGCTCGGCGAAAAGCCTTTCGAGTTCATTTGCTTTCATTTTCAACTCATCATTCAGTTCCTGGTTTCCTTTTGATTGCCGTACCCTTTGAAATGAGTCAAGTCCCTGTTCAGCCATATCAAAGTCAAATCCGATGCCTTTTCCACAATGGATGACCCTTTGCTCGAACTATATATAGATTTTTCAAATACGACGAACAATATATAACATTCACGTATAATAATAATTGAGCTAAATCCTAAATTCACATATAATAATTGAGCAAATTAAATAGGCCGTGATTCAGGTTGATGAGGAGGAGTGTTAAGACTCCTCCTCCTCCTTATCAACAATGGTGACCCTTCTCCTGCTTTAAATTTCAACGCTCAATTTTCTGATACGTCGCAAAAGGGAAGCTGAGAAGGTAGGGGAGAGGGTTGCTGACACGTGGAAGGATCTGATTGGTCGAGGTAGAGGAGGTGTTGCTTTTATTGCGTTGAGAGGGATTCTCGGCAAGGTAGAATGGGCCAATAATGGGGGATCCAGTTGGTCGTTGATCCAGAGAAATGGGGACCTCGTTGATGGACATGTCCAATCCATAACAACAATATCGTATAGTTCCAACTTCCAACGTCTATTCCCGCCACTTTGCTTGGTTTATAGATATACTTATAAATTTGTTGCAGAAGATGGAACTGCATATGCTATTCTTGAAAGGAAATTGTACAAATTTGTTCGATTTTATCCTAATTAATTACTCAATTTGTTCACTTTTACTTCTCCGCTATACTAAAAATATATTTTCACTTTTACTTGTCCACTTTAGCAAATCAAGTCATTATCATTAATATTCATTGTCAAAATTATTTTTCAAGACTTTTTGAAATGTTTCCAATATTAGGGGTTATATGATAAAATACATACTACAATTATCATTTTTTATGAGGCGTGAAAAATCTAAAGTGCACAAATAAGAGTGCAATGGGGTTTTACGGTACACTTTTGTTCAACTTATGCCTTTGTAGTTAGCAAATTAACTCGTATTTGTCTTTACTGTTAATGAGCTCCAATGTGAAATGGGATGGACTCCATTTGTACAAATTTTTCGAGAAAAAAAGGTCCAATTGCCGTTTCACTTTTGAATAGTATAATTTAGAAGTACTTTCATGTTAGAGCTTTTTCATAGGTCTTGGAAAAAATTAGACTTCTTCCTAAACACGGGATATATTATGTTACACCTGAGTTTTAATGATGATAATAGTGTAAATCTAATTTAATATACTTGATTGCAGGAAATCAGGATGACAATGCTAAATTAGGAAGCGCCAAAGGAAATCAGGAGAATTAAGATCAAGTGCAGCTGATATGGGAAGCCAGATCGTAAAATTAAGGAGAATTATGGTAAAATAAATCGGAAGATTCTGTTGATTGATCAATCAAGCTAAGTCACAAATCACTCCTTTAATCATAACGTGAAAAGGAAGGGGACCATTGAATCCAGCCCATCTTGTAAACAAGATTCAGAGGTATCCCTTGGGGGTCAAATCTTTTAAAATATTCTTTCCTCAATCAATAGTCAATCTGCAACGGTTAGCTCAAAAAGAAGATTACAAGATCTCACGACTCATATAAGAAGGCTGGAAGACAAAATAAGAAGTTATGCAACTTAACACCTGTTTCTATATCTTTCTAGTTCTTAGTACAAACATTGTATTCTTGAGTTTACAAGTGTCACAAAAGATAGGAAGAGTTAGAAAACAAAACAAGAATTGTGTCAAGTTTAGACAAACATTGTTGCTGAATGTCGTTGGTGGTGAACAAACTAAAACCTCTTATATTGTAACGAATTATTGAAGATCTAAGAGAATCCTTATGACCCAAGGGAACTAGATGTAGGTACCACACTGATACAAAACCAGTATAAAAATCGTGTGCCTATACTATTTTTATTCTGCACAATTTACTCGAACATGCTGGAAAAGTTTAGTCGACTAATTCCTCTCTTAGTCAACTAAGTTTTTAATTTGGCTATCATTCACCCCTCCACATCCCCTCTCTTGTACTTTCAATTGGTATCAGAGCGAGGACTCACAAGTATTGCCTAACAACAAGTAAGGAAATAGCGTCAAGCACAGTCGTTGGAGCACTATTTCAAGAAGGAACCTCTCAGGTAAGACCACCTTACTTTAATGGCCAACACTTCTCACACTGGAAAGCGCCTATGGAAACCTATATGATGTCATACAAAATTAAAGTATGGCGTGTGATCAAAAAGGGAAATCTTCTAATTCCACCAAGGAAATATAAAGACGGTGAGATCACAGTATTATCTGATCCTCTTGACTTAGATGATTACACTGAAGAACAAGCAGTTGTTATTCAAGTGAATGCTAAGGCTAAGAATCTCATGTACAACGCTATAAGCAGTAAGAGTATTAAAAGATATAAAGCTGTGAAACTGCGAAACAAATATGGGACAAGTTAGAAGTCACATATGAAGGAACAAACAAAGTGAAGGAAACAAGAATAAATTTCCTGGTTCGTGACTATGGATTATTTCAAATGAAAGATGAAGAATCAGTCAAATAAATGTTCTCTCGACTCAGCAAAATTCTTGGAGATTTGAAATCCTTTGGTAGACCAATTAGAAGTGAAGAACAAGTCAGGAAAATACCAAAAAGTCTACCCACCATTTGGCAGCCCAAATTTATTGCTCTGGAATGTCAGGATCTTGACAAGATGTCATATGATGAACTTAGAGGTGATCTAATTACTTTTGAGAAAACTCACTTAGACAGGCAAGCTCATCAAGAGAAAAGGAAAACAATTGCATTTAAAGAAACTGTGAGTGAAGAGAGAAGAAGGAGGAGGAGGAGGAGGAGGAGGAGGAGGAGAACAAGATGAAAACATAGCTATGCTCTCTAAAGTTGAAACAAGAATGATGAGGAGAAACAGAAATAGTAGAAAAGGTATACCAAATTTCAGAAAGGGAAACATGGGAAATGAAAATGACAAAAATGATAAAAGATGCTATGAATGTGGAAAGCACATTCAAGCAGAATGCACTGAACTGAAATAGAAACTCAGCCAAAATTTCTGAAAAAAGAAGTCATTTGGAGCATGGAATGATGAAGAAGAATCTGATCATGAGGAAATTGCCAAAATGTGCTTCATGGCCATCAAAAAAGACAGTGATGAAGATTCAAGTGAGCATGGTCTCATGGCAGACAAGGGAACAAGTGAGGTACGTTCACCTATCTGTCCTAAATGCGATAAACTTCAAGAATTTATTGATATTGCTCTAGCAGACATTGAGAAAGTTATAAATGAGCTTCTAAAGATTCAACGAGAAAAGAAAGACTGAACACTAAAACTAGAAGTATGTGAAATTGAAAGAGACATGCTTCAAGAAGAAGTTCATGAACTTCAACTGAATGGATTGCAAAAATCCACCAGTCGTCACAGTTCCATCAAATCAAACCAGTCAACTTCTTGTAATAACTCATCTAGGACAAGAAATCATTCTGCATGCATTCACTATGGCAAATATGGTCATAATTCTAACCATTGCAGTTTAAAAATAGTAGTGGGAAGACTTCTGAAACCCTTAATGATCCATCTTATTTTTATCGCAGAAAACCTGGACATACATCTAACCATTGCAGGTTAAAGAACAATGGAAGATGTGTTTGGCAAACCAAGGCCTCAAATCAGGCTAACAATCAGAATACTAACCGTCTAGGACCCTAGCAGGCTTGGGTACCTAAAAACAAGTAATTTAATTTGGCGGTAACATCACAAGAAGGATTGAAAAGGGAAATGGTATCTCGATAGCGCGTGTTCCAGACACATGACAGGTGACAAATAATTATTCAAATCTGTCACTAAGCTCACTGGTGGATCAGTCACTTTTGGAGACAAATCAAAAAGAAATGTAATTGGAGTTGGAAGAGTCCCTCTCAGCTCATCATGTGATATAGACGAAGTCTACTTGGTAGATGAACTTGGTTACAATCTACTCAGCATCAGACAATTATGCGACAGTGACTATGAGGTTCGTTTTAAAAAATATGGTTGGTTCATCGAAGACAAATCAGGCAAAACCATTTTATTTGGAAATAGAGATAAGAATGTCTATACTCTCAGTAATACAGTCAAGGAAATAAAATTTTTGTAGCTTCTATGATTGATGATCCCTAGTTATAGCATAGAAAACTTGGTCATGCTAGCATGCATACAATTCAAAAACTTTCCAAACGTGATCTTGTCATTGGTCTTCAAAAACTAGGTTTTTCAAAAGAACAAATTTGTGATGTATGTCAGTTAGGAAAGCAAACACGTTCCTCTTTTAAAGTAAAAAACATAGTCTCTACTACAAAACCTCTTCAACTTTTGAATATGGACCTCTTTGGCCCAACCAGAACTGCTAATATTGGTGGTAGAACATATGCTTTTGTTATAGTAGATGATTTTTCTCAATTTACCTGGGTTATTTTTTTGAGTCATAAAAATGAAACATTAAGGAATTTTGAAGTCTTCTGCAAGAAGGTACATCGGGAAAAGGGATATTACATCTCTGCCATAAGGAGTGATCATGGAGGAGAGTTTAAAAGCAGAGCTTTTGAAAATTTCTGCAATAATCAAGGAATTTCTCACAACTTCTCTTCTCCAAGATCACCTCAACAAAATGGAGTGGTAGAACGCAAAACAGAATCTTGCAAGATATGGCAAGAACTATGATTGTGGAAAACTCTTCCACGCTACTTCTAGGCAGAAGTTGTAAGCACCACATGGTAAGTTTGATCCAAAAAATGACGAAGGTATTATTCTTGGATACTCTCCCTCAAGTGGAGCATATAGAGTTTTTAATAAAAGAACCTTATCTATTGAGGAATCCATTCATGTTGTTTTTGTGGATACTAACCCTTGCCCAAGGAATGAAAAACTTCCTGAAGATGAGGAAAGTTTCATAGTCCCAAAGTTCGTTCTTACAAGGAAGGACATTCATAATGAGGTGACTAATCAGCAACATGAGTCAACTGACAACCACATGGAAAATTAGGAATCACCTACTACTGAACAATCAACTCCCATTGAAAAGGAGTCAGTCTCAGCCGTCCCAAATGAATGAAAAAGTGAACCTGGGTATCCCCATAAGTTCATCATTGGAAATTCGCTGGAAGGTATTACCACCAGAAGATCTCACAAGCTCAACTCTCGCATGACTTTAATATCACAACTTGAGCCAAAAAATGTTGATGAAGCTCTCAAAAATGACAACTGGGTTAAAGCCATGAAAGAAGAACTTGATCAATTTGAAAGAAATAAAGTATGAGACTTAGTTCCAAAACCTTCTGATTCATCTATTGTAGGAACTAAATGGGTTTTCAGAAGTAAACTGAATGAATCTGGTCAAGTAGTTTGCAATAAAGCAAGGCTAGTCGCCCAAGGTTACTCATAGCAAGAGTGAATCGACTATAATGAAACCTTTGCTCCTGTGGCAAGATTGGAATCCATTCGAATATTACTTGTCTTTGCTTCTCATAAAGGGTTCAAACTATTTCAGATGGATGTCAAAAGTGCCTTCTTAAATGGATATATTTCTGAAAAAGTATATGTGAAACAACTTCTTGAGTTTGAAAACATAAGTCTCCCAAAATCATGTATTCAAGTTATCAAAAGCCTTATACGGACTCAAACAAGCCCCTCGAGCCTGGTATGAAAGACTAAGCTCTTTTATGTTAAATAATGACTTCAAATAGGGTAATATAAATACAACTCTGTTTATTAAGTGTTTAAATTCAGGTAATCTTATTACTCAAATTTATGTAGATGATATTATTTTTGGAAGTTCTAACTCTAATTTATATAATTAATTTGCTCATACTATGAAAGGAGAATTCGAAATGAGCGTGATGGGAGAGATGGTTTTATGTCTAGGATTATAAATCAAGTAATCTTCCAAAGGAATCACCATCAGCCAAACCAAATACACAAAGGAGCTTAGTAAAAAGTTTGGTATGAAAATGCAAAGCCTAATGGAACTCCAATGAGTCCGTCAATAATTTTTGAAGAAGACAAAAACGGGAAAAGTGTCGATGAAACTATGTACAGGGGAATGATTGGATCCCTTCTATATCTCACGGGTAGTCGACCAAATATATTGTTCAGTGTTTGTAAGTGTGCAAGATTTCAGTCTGCTCCAACGAAATATCATTTGATTGTAGTAAAATGTATCATTAGATGTTTCATTAGGACCACTGAATTGGGTTTTATAGCATCCTCATTCTAACAATTTTGATCTAAAAGGTTTTTCAGATGCTTATTTTGCATGTGATAGGACTGACAGGAAAAGCACTAGTGGCACTTGCCAACTACAGGGAAATACACTAATTTTCTGGCATAGCAAGAAACAAAATTGTGTTGCCTTGTCAACTACTGAAACAGAGTATTTAGCTGTTGGAAGCCATTGCACTTAAATTCTCTAGATTATACATCAACTTCTTGATTATGATCTCAATATTACTTCTATATATATATATATAT